>JASANA010003666.1:0-11806 GCA_030248095.1 Ptycholaimellus sp. GST1_10 | reverse complement strand
GTCACAGCTAATGCAATGTAGGCACCTCACTCCCTAGGTGGGAAGTGTGTGACTGCGCTTAGGTGGATTTCCCTGAATCGGGCTATCCTTTCCATAATCACTCTCTTAGCTTGTTTGAGCTAAAGAGAAGGACTAGGCTTTGTGAATTCTAACAGAAATCACAGCCTATACGCAGGGAATGCAGTCCTTGCGTAGACTCGAGTTTCGCCAATTAATTATAGACCCGAGCAGGTTGGCTCTTCAGTATAAGCCTGCTGTACTTTGGCTGGTAATGAGTTTGTCAAACTCATTTTCTTGACGGCTAGTGTGCGTAGCAAGATGCAATCTAGGTTGGACCACTTCGCTTTAGTGTGTCCTTCCATGTGTGTGGCGAGGTAGGGGTACGAACCTACGACTCTGCTAAGTGTTCTTCCTATTTCCTGTAGGAGGAACCCTCTGTTGACAAATGTTTCGCAAAGAAGGACTATGTCTTCTGCGAAATCTGTCCAGGTATTAGTAGATCTTGCGATCCTTATAACCTGGCTGAATAGGACATTTGGCCCAATGCGGCTATCTTGGTTACTATCCTTAAAGGGTAGTGCTAGGACTTTGAAATTGAAGTCTCTTCTTTTGTCGTAGAGTCTTCTTTTTACACCTCCTGATTCTATATCCAAATCGAGGAAATGTATCCACCCGTTCTTTGCATCCTCGAAATTAAGAGGTAAAGAACTGGGGTAGATGTCTAGGTATCTAGCCTGTAAGACATCCGTATTCACTGCCAAGATATCGTCCACGTACCGTCGACAATATCGAAGTTGCTTAGCTGCGCAAGAATTCTCTCTTCTGATGCAGAAGTCAAATTCCATTTTTGAGAGGACTAGATCTGCAATTATTGGACTGCAGCTAGCTCCCATACTCACTCCTTTGATCTGTCTAAAGCAGATACCCGCAAATTTCACGAATGATTGATCCATTAAATCGGAGGTGAGTTGTTTAAGGCTGTAGATATCCAGCGAAGTTCCTGCTCTTTTTTCATTGTTATGCAAATATCCTCTTAGCAAGATATATTTGTAGCGCTTGAAGATAATGTCGTATATGCCGAACAATTTCTCCTTTATCAGTCCATGTTCTAAAGCTGTGAACAAAGTACTGAAATCTGCGGAAGAAAGACGTCCTTTTCGTCCCTTCCCCATTGTGTCTAACATGTGGCTTATTTGAATGGAGTTTGACACACTCCAATTCAAATTTAAGCCCCTTTGGTCGCCGATATTGCTACAATACCAGCCCCAATGAGTTTTTATGCGGCCAAGAATCTTTGTTAAAGTCACGCAAAGTTGTCGCGTTGAACTTCGTTTGGCACCAGCAATAAATCTTGCTTTTGGTGGATTCTTGTGGTACTTAGGACTATGCCAAATACAAGGTATGGCAGTATTGTCCTCCGACAATTGCTCTCCAGTGAATTTGGATAGCATGTGTCGGTGTTCCTGGACTAGTTCCGCCTCTGATAAAGTAGACGGCACATAGGTGGCGTTTCCTGAAACTTTGTAGTCACCATCAGTTGTGGTGATCCCCATTTCTTCGCAGAGTCTTTCGACGTACCCCTTCTTGCATAACACTGCAAAGTTGGTGGCTGCTTTGTCAACAGGAGTGATGACAAATTCGTCGTGTAGGCTTTTAGCATTATCGACGGCATTTTTCTCAAATGCACAGCTCGATTCATAATGCTTCCACTTTTTTGCATCTTTAGCGAATCTTTCTCGGATTCTACTTATTGCGCTTTCGTAGCGGCTTTCCAGTACCCTTATTGTCTCCCCGTTCGCAATGAATTTGGAGTCGAGAGTGGCACATAGGTCTTCCATAGCTATCGAGCAGCTAGTAATAGCTGTTTCATAGCTGGAATTCATATGTGGTCGGAATTTAGTGCCTTTATTTAGCACATTCCGTACGTCCGCATCTAACCAATTGAAATTGCCTGTGTTTACGTGTCCTCGCACTTTAATAGAGCTTGGTCGCGCATCACATCTGCATTTGGAAGCAATGATAAGTTTCATTTCTTCCTCAGTCAGATTTTTTAGGAATTTGCTGTAGTTCAGCAAATAACTTCCTAAGGGTTTAGGGGGAATAGTTACAAAGCTGATTTTCTTTGTGTCTATTCCCAGGCCTCTTCTAATTTTCGAGAAGATTTTGGCTGGGTTTGCAATTTCTGAGAACGAATTTTCATATGAAAAACGAACTCGGAATTTTGCCGCTTCCTTCCTTTTTTCCACTTTATTAGGCGGAAAAAAGGAAATCAGATAGCTGCTTACTATCTGGTAGGCTCTGAATCCATACTTAAAAGCTTGCGCTTTCAGGATTCGTGACATTTCCCAGAGCTCACTTTTTTGTGTCCTCTTCAGGAAATTAAAGACTTGAGAAGTGTCGAATTTGTTTTTTTGAATAAATTCACACTTCACATCAATGGTATCTATGCTACCGTTGAAGCGTTTTTTGGCATGACCTCTTCTGGAACTTGACCATTTTTTAATTGGACAAGCGAAATTTGTTTGGAACCAGGGTATACGGCGTCTATCGAATGGGTCCGTATCCCTCACGATATTTCCGTAGCCCTTTGCATTTGTGTTCAGACCCCAAGGGTGAACAGAATTGAGGGCTAGAATGTAGTCATTTTCGACTTCATCCAAGTCCTTCTCATTCGCACAGCTTTCAAGTATCTGCACTGACGGAAAACAAATTTTCCCGTGTGCAGATTTGAAATGCTGGTACAGCAGGTTGTTCTGAGTATCATTCAGAATGTTGCTAACATGCTGTCCTATTCTGTCTTTCAAACATCTTTTTGTTTGTCCGACATACCGCATACCACAGTTCGGCTCCTTGCATTGCAGTAAATAAATTACTGACTTACTTTTGCAATTTGCCGCGGAAGCTGGTTTGGCTATAAGTTTTTTATAGCTGCTGCCAGTCACAAGGACAGTACCCCTCCTTGGCTCCCAATGACTGCATATATAGCAGTCTCCGCATGGATTTGCCGTTTTAGCGATGTCAAGGAGGATTTGAACCTCCTCCTGCGACAGTCGCTCCCCTTTACGCCCGAAATAGGTGTTTGACTTTTCCACAGAAGGACAGTCTTGCACCAACCTATTGGCCCCATCGTCCAGCCTACTGGCATTGAGGTTTTCGGTTTGGCGTTGAGTCTGGTTCATCCCAGCATCAACTGAAAAAGGCGTCGCCCGCTTATGGACTCTTTGACCAACTGCCGCCCACCTGTTGACTGCAGAGGCGTTGTTGCCGTGACCATTGGTGACCCTGAGGTCCCTCCGGCTACAGCCAAGCGGAAAATGTTGATTGTTTCTGTTCATGTTTATGGGATGATAGAAGAAACAGGGGTTTGTTGTGGTACTTTAATCGGTTCTAGGCTGGATAGAGCGCAGAGTAGCAATAGCTATTCTTAGGGTGCGCAAAAAATGCGCAGAGGGAAAGTCTCCCTCCAAATCCATGGGCTCCGTCTCACTGTGTCTATTTCCTCACTCTCAGCCTCTTTGTCTAGACTCTGAAAGTTAGCCGGTGCAAGTGCGAAAGGATGGCCGAAGGCAATGTGAACGGGAACCAGGCTCAGTACCTGGACCCTTCCACTCTCAACACCCCCACGGTGGCGATGCTGCAGCATCTGCAGACGAATATGCAGATTCGTCAGCGTATGTCTGGAGGTTGGTTCCAAATTTCTCCCTCTCCCTACCTTGCTATGAGGCAGGTTGGAGATCCAGTGATTTTGCAGACCAGAAGCAGCCCATCTGCTCCGGCCGCGATCTGTCCGAGGTGACGGGCCTGAAGGTGCCTTCCTTCAGCTACGACAAGCCCGGCCTAGACCCTTCCCAGCCCAATAGCTACATCGCTATTCTGCCGGACCTCATCGCCCATCAGGCCAAGATCGAGGTTTCTCTATACTTTTCTGCCTACCCTTTCCATACCTGTAAGTACCATCCTGAATGGTCTAAGGAAACCTAAGCCACTCCATCCATTGAAGGTGACTAACGCTGAATCCATGTTGCCAGGGCTGCAAAAGTTTATCTGCTGCCAGCAAGTTCTCGAGAGTGTCCGTCCTCAGGAACTCGGACTTGGTGCTGATGAATGTGGGGAGGGGGGCATAGTAGCGAGGGCGGGGGTAGTGGGACACAGACGGATGTAGCGGGGCTCTTTGGGGCGAGGAGGGTCTGGGAGTTTGAGACGCTAAGACTATGTTAGGCCATTCAATGTTACCAGCTTAACCCTGCGGGACTTTATATTTTTTGCAGTGCTTGGGTCTGGCATGATGACGTCAGCACATACATCGTCATGCCACTGTGGCTTGTAATGCCATTGTGGCTCATGAGGAGCCTGACAAATCATATTTTCGTGAAGCAAAAACAAAAACAACACAATTTATTTGGTCAAAATATAACTGCTGAAATACTGTAAACATTACAAAAGATCATTTGTAGCATCAAAACTAAATTTAAATTGGCGGAATATTCCATCTCATTCCGCGCTCGAATTTTCTGCATAAAATATTGAAGCCTCCCTGCTCACCGCTCCATCATCCACTGTAAAAGAAGCCCTTCTGTCGCTCTTGCCAGTCTCATACCAGCCAGCTTTTGCAAGCTTATCATCTTCAATCACTTGCAATGGATGACTTTCCGCCGCCGCCCTACGGTGCTCCGCTTCTCTACAAAAATTTCAATCATCTAAAGGTTCTATTCTGCTTTCCAAACTATGAGACTAGGAAACAAAGTGATGGTCTTTGAAGCCGGAGCTCGTGAAGCTCAAGGACACTCTCGTGCGGATCACGGGCGAGTACGATGCCAAGGAGGTGGAGGTCAACAACACAATCAATGCCTTCATCAATGGCGTCAGCTACACCGAGTGGGAAATCGCCCGCTTCAAAGGCCAGAGTAGCTTTTCTCTCTCGTCTCTCATTTTTTCAGGCAAAAGCAAAAGCTCATTGATGCTCTGCAGTCAATGGTTTCGTGGTGAGCATGGCGCGCTGGGAGGACACCATCGCCTGGGTGTCCGGAATGTGCAAGTCCCGCCACAGCGGCGAGTACAACGAGCACTGCTTCGTCCTCCGCAAGCACGACACTGTCAAGGGCGCCACCCCCCGCGTCATCGGCGTCTTTGAGAGCACGGTATTTCTCTATCCCACTTTTCACCCTCTTCCTCCCACCTGAATCACTTGAGCAAGCAATGTTTGCAGAAGCTCTGGGACAAAATGGAGCGCAATGTGAACTCCATCCGGGGCAACCAGGACCGGCTCTCTGAGACCATGGTCCGCTTCAACTCCATCGTCAAGCCCTTTGTCTAAAAGTCCTACCATAAGGCCCTGATTTTTATTTTCCAAATATTCACCAAATTTATGTAATTTTTCATGATCAAATACATTGATTAGTATATTTTCTTTTGTCTCAGTTTTTTAAATTTGTCCATGCTTTGAATGTCCCAATTTTTGTTCCTTGGTTTCAATGCGATAAAATGCAACGCATTCATGTTTAAAAACACAGTTTAAGGAATTGTTGCTATAGACAAAAAGTTTTTAGGTTCGGTCCAATGCAAAGCTTATACGCTGTAACGTTTCCAAGCCATATCTTCTCCCATTGCTTGTGTTACTTACAATAGAAGCAGTTCAGAAATGCCCAGTGAATGCAAACAGAGCAAACAGTCAAAGGCCCGACTGAACAGCTCCAGCTTCTGCTTTCAGAAATCAATAGCAGGAGTCAGGCTTGCTCAACCTATCCACTAGATTACTCTCCCAGCAGCCGTCTCCCTGTCCACCATCTAGCCATCCAATCCGCACACCTTCAATTGAGCTGACAGCATATGCATCAAATGCCTTTGTCTTTCCCACCTGCTCCCAATTCCCTTGCCTCTCCAAGCGCCACGAATGCCCATGACTTTTTTGCCCACTTCAGCGAATCCCTCCAAGGCCGCCATCAGTTGGAGCCCCCTTCTCTGGAAAGCGGGGCAATGGCTGGGGTCTGGCTACATAGGGCTTGGGAGACCTCACGAAGAAAGTGCTTCCCAGGAATGCTTTGGATGCTTCGTCCTAGCAGTCCAATTGGTTAATCCGCTAATCCAAGATCATGAATATGGCCTTGAATAGATTAAAGCATGCTAAGCATGCCTGATGATGAGAATTAGTTAGTCCATGTTAACGTTTGTCTTACTTGAACCAATCAATCATTCATATCGTCATTCATCATTGGGAGTCCGTGTGTTAGGCTAGGTTAGTCTTAGGTTTAACAAATACTATACACTTCGGGGACACCACCACCACCAACTTTTCCGAATAAAATTGCATATGTGGACTTTAACGTTTTTAGAAATGCTAAAGCTATGATATCTCTATGGGCTTTGCAAATAAACTGAGCCTGAAACTTGATCGCATGTTGCACCAATCTTAAACAGTGTGTTTATCGCATTGAAACCAAAAACAAAAATGGGAGCAGTCAAAGCAGGGACAAATTTTAAAAAAGAAGCGGAAACAACAAAATCAATGTATCTGTTGATAAAAAAGATTACAAAATATAAAAAGAGTAGCTAAATCTTGGCAAGTTTTTTGGGAAAATAAAAAAACGAGGTGGTAGAAGGGGGGTTTAGCCGGAGAGCTTGTAGACGGAGTTGAACTCCTCCATGGCCGTGGAGAGGCAGTCCTGGTTGCCGCGGATCATCTCCACGTTGTAGCCCATCTGGTTCCACAGATTCTGCAATTTTGGCAACCTACAGTGTCTGCATGGGCTCAAATGACCCAAGGAAGCTGGGAAGAATAAGGGTAAGAGGAGGAGGGATAAAGATAGAGTACCAATCCTTCGTAGATGCCGATCACTCGGCCTGCAGGCCCCTTGACGGTGTCGGGCTTGGACAGGATGAAGGCGTTGGGGTTGTACTCGCCAGCAAGGAGGGCCTCATTCATCCCGCCCACCCACGCGATGGTCTCCTCGTACACTGCCATGTTGGCCAGAAACGCGTTCACTGCAAAGGATCAATGAGCCTGTGCTTTTCCAAATAATTGTGAAAGGAGCAGCTACCTTGGCCCTTGAAACGGGCAATGTCCCAGTCGGTGCGGAGGGAGGGGTAGCCTTCGTGGTAGGCGTTCACTTCGCGGCCAACCTCGACGACCTTGTAGTCAAACTCGCCGTTCACCCGGATCAGCAGCTCCTTCAGCTTCTCCAGCTCTGGCTTCAAAAGGCCCTACTTATGTTTTCTAGTCTCCAAAGAAAAGAGGAAAGTGGAAAAGGACCTTTAGGTCATTGTAGGTCTCGTAGACCAGCACAGTTCCAGCGGGAGCCTTGGCGAAATCGTCCATTTTGACTGCTGGCAACGACAGAAGAGCTTGGAAAATGGCGTCAGCCTTTGTCAGCCCTGCGAATGTGGGTGCAGTGTTGAAAGGGGGTGTGGCTGGCGCTTATAGGCAGAAAATGCAGGCGTGCAATGAGACGCTGGTTACCGCCAATTTAAATGTTGCCTTTTCCATGATACTATTAATGACTGCCCGATTTTCAACAGTGTTGAATCATGGTTGCATTATTACTGCGTGTTTGATTTGGCCATAATTTTTGGCTTTTTTGTTTTTCCATTTTGTACTGCCATGAGGTGAAAGACTGATTCATTTGAGCGTCTATCAACTTTGAAGCTCAAAACATTCTGGCATTAGAACAATGGAAATTGCCTCACCATTCAAGAGGGGTCGTTCTCTCTCAAATGCATCACCATATGCGGTCCCAAGCTAAACTGTTGAGCACACAGACACATGGTAAGGTAAAGAAAGAGGGTGAGAGCAGGCCCTTGAGATTTGAGAGGGGATTTGGGGCTCCTTCTTGCATACATGGAAAAAAAGGTGTGGAGAGCTGCTCAACACATTATCTGTTCCGTGAAAAGAACATGCTCAAAAAAATCACAAGTGTGACAGAGCACAATCATTGTGCTGGCGCTATCCAGGACGTGGCTGGGCGCATCAACGGACACTGGGAGAGGGAGGTCCTGGCACAAATCGATGACATCAGCAACAACAGGACAGGAAATCGCAAGAGTCCTGCATTACAGCGGAAGAGCCATCGTGATGTTTCACAGATAATTCATCAAACGCAACTTTGAGTCATCTATTGATAGATGAAACTCTTTCATGAAGAATGGACGATTTTCAGAGCTACAAATTTGGCATTTGTTTGGGTGACTTTGAACGAAAATAAAGGACTTGAAGCATTGAGCTAGTGGACGATCACTTCCTTCCAGCCGAATAATCAATCTGGTGCAGATCTGACAGCATGGCATAGAATGCTTTCCTACTTGCTTAGTTTAGTCTAGCCTTACCCAATGTCATGGAATCACCTGCTTTTTTGACGCTCTATTGGCGTTCTCATACTGTTCTCATACTCACTGCACTTTTGCGCCTCCCTTCCCCCATTTCAAATGTCAAGACATTCTTTTAGACGAGAGTGTTTGAACTATGTCTGGTGACAATCGCATGTAATGCAATGCAAGCGCTGATGACGAAAAATACGAAGTTTCAAAAGAGATGTAGTCATTTAACAAATCACGGAAATAGGAAAGAAATTTTCTAAGAAAAACTAATTATTAGAGTAAATAAGCATTAGTTTAACTAAGCCTGAATTTTAATTGCAAACCTACTTGCTATGGAATAAATATGTATCGGTGTAATGTGAACCATTCACTGACCATCAATGATCTGGGTGATGCCGTTCACATTACCGACAAGGCAGCCACAGAGCATGCTCAAGAGGCACTCGCCCTGGCTCTATGTTCCTAATTTTTCTACAAGTCAACGATCTTTAAAAATGATTTCTTAGTCCTTCTTGTCATTTCATCTTTCAGTCATAAAATGGTCAGTTGCAATGGTGCTTGAATGAATTTGAAACTGCAAAAAAGCGTATAAGCTTTGCATTGGACCGAACCTAAAAACTTTTTTGCCTATATCAACAATTCCTTAAACTGTGAATTTAAACATGAATGTGTTGCATTTTATCGCATTGAAACCAAGGAACAAAAAAAACTAAAGTAAATAGACTAAACTAAGTAAATAACTAAGTGACTAAACTAAGTGACTAAGTAACTAAGTGGCTGCGAAATAATCACAGCACCTCAGTGCGCGAGAGAGCAAAGAGGACGCTGGGAGGATGGCTGATAATCGCCCAGAAGCCATGATCTATTGCCTCTATGAGGCAGAAAATGTATCGGCGCGAATGAAGGCCAGCATTCAGGCGCTGGATGAGGTTTTTAATTCCAAAATGGTGTGTGTGGGCGAATTAAGGTAAGCGGTATTCATAGTCTGAGTAAGTTTTAGTCAAGTTTGTCTTATCCTAAGCTATTACTAGTTGGGTAAAGCCAGCCTTATTTGTAGGCTCTATGAAACATCAGGCAATCCATTGACGCAGAGTGCATTTTGAGTGGTGTTTTTCTTTTCTGCGATCTGCGTTTCTGACTTTTTAGACTTTTTCTCCGTTTAGACTTTTTCTTTTCTGATTTTCTGTGTGAGAATCCGGCATACATTTAGAGAATGTTCATATTTTCCACAGATAGGCCTGATGTTTCACACAGCCTGCAAAAAGACCTGCTTCTTCTCAACCAGTAATCACTGTGAGACATTACTGGCCTATCGAAGCTGAATTATAAATATTCATTCTAGCACAAGGGCAAATATCAACTTCAACCAGAAAGCTTAATATCTGGTACCATCGGTAAAACCGAATATAAGCTCTTTTCTCCCAAAACATGGTTGGAAAATATCAGATAGCCAATGATGTGGACGCCATCGGGAACAACTGGGCGGAATCCTATTTCAAGTATGCTGGACTTGCAAATTGAATTCTAAGGCGGAGCGGAAGACGAAATATTTGCTGGACAGTCAGATGACGGAGTCTGAAGTGAGCGAAACGCTGTCCCTAGCCAGTTGAAAAGGGACTGCACCACCCGCCTCCCCTTCCGCCAACTCAATCATCACATCTGGCAGGTCTCCTTTTCCACTCACCTCCTCCACTCTATCCTTACTCTGCTAGCATCGGGCTGTTGCAGCACGGGCCTGAGAAGACACTGCATTGTCTGCACTGCGGCTTCCGGACCTACCACTGGAAGGAGGAGAAGCGGGCTATGCGAGAGTTGCATCCCTTGTCATTTAGTTGATCTCTCTGAGCTAGATGCGGAGGTTTTGAGGCATGTGATGGAGGTGCACAATGCGTCGCGTCAGAAAGCCAGCCAGTACTACCAGAGCCAGGCCAGATGCTATACTAGCGCCTACTTGGGCTGGCGTCGACGCTGCTTTCCAAACCTTTAGCGCCTCAATTTGTCTGCCTGATGCGCCAGGTGTGCAGTGGTTTTGGTCGCATGCCATCTTCTGATTTACTTTTGTTCGCAATCAGTCATCAGCATGAATCAGCTTTCCTGGTTGTAATCGTTTTCCTAACTTGGCCTAATCACTGATGTGATGTTTCATGCACCCGTGATGAGCAGCTGATTCCGCCGGTCTGTTGATGTTGTTCATGTCACTGACTCTGCTCATCTATGAATCTAATCTCATCTAAACAAATGAAGCATCAGTGTAACGATGGGGCAGTGGACTGACTCCTCTGACGCGGACGCTGCAGACAGTGAAGTGGGAGGAGAAAGCGGTGGAGGACAGCTATGTGGAGGAACGGTGCATGGGGAGGGTGACGGCAGTGGCAGTGCCCTTTAATCCTTTCATTACCAGCACCAGCGCCTGAAACGTTTCCTCTACACCACCACCTACTCACTTTGAATATACTTTTACCTACTTTGATCATACTCTCTTCTCATCATAATACTGGAAAGGTCTTTATTACATGATGTGTGTTTGAAACATTGGCAGCTGTTGCATGAAGTAACACAGCCCATTTACACACGATGAATGGCCAAATACCAAGTCACAAACGGAGCCCATTGCATCGAAGAACACGCATTCCCTATTTTTATCCTTGCTGAAACATAAGAGAAATTGTGGTACATTTTGTACACGAACAAAAATAAATAATCAGTCCAAGGTGGCAAGCAAATGCTGTGCTTTGGCGATTTGGAGCTGAGGAATATCGGTCCAATGCTTCGGTCCAGGGCGTTGTTCATTCTTCTCCATTCCAATCGCCCACCTCCAATACACCCTCCACCGCATTATCCTCCACCTGCAACTCGCATGAGTTCACTCTATAACCTATGGAGGCATAGGCTTATTAAGACATTAGGTTAGGCTAACCAACCAATTTGAACCTAACCGTCAAATTTGAAATCGCAAATGGCCTCAGTCTATTACTAGTTGGGTAAATGCAGCCTTATCTGTAGGCTCAATGAAATATTGGGCAATCGGGAGAAGATGAAGATGGCACACATGTTTTAGCCCCTGAGGTGTAAGGAATAAGCTCTTTCAGCATAATATCAATGACTATTGTCAGTGACTTGGATGGTCGTAGATTTTCATCATCTTGCAGTACCATTCCCTCCAAACCCATTCTCTCTCTTGCTGTGTTTCCTCTCATTAGTCATTACAAATTTCCTCTCATTCAAAATGGTCACATTTACTTTGCCTCCAATACACACGCAATAAGTTCCTCAAGAAATCTCAATCTCAACAAATTGTTTCAACAAAAATAACTTCTTGCCACTTTCCGTTTCAATTGCATAGAGATAACGAAAAAATAAGACGATTTTCCAGGACAGGACAGCTGTGCATGACTTTTCCGAGAGCGTATTCAGCTATGCTCAAGCTCTCTAGAAAAATCTGAGCTGCTCTTTAAAGCTGCGTTGCCTTCCTCGCTGACGGGAGAATATAGTCCCATCT
>JASANA010003664.1:0-26487 GCA_030248095.1 Ptycholaimellus sp. GST1_10 | reverse complement strand
CACGGATCTTTGATAAGTTGCATTCCCACGGGATATGCGTCAATGCAAGGTGATTGAGGAGGGTTCAACCCAAGGGCGGATATAGGATTTTGGTTCGGGGGGGGGGGGAAGTTGGGTCAAAATTTTACATTAGACTAGAGTATACTCTGCGCGCGAAGCGCGCGAAAATTTTTTTTGACAAGATGTATCTAAAAGGGTGAAATTTTCCCCCTTCCTGGAAATTTCGGGGGGGGAATTCCCCCCCCGAAATCCGATCGGGGGGGGCATTTGCCCCCTATTCCCCCCCTAAATCCGCCCTTGGTTCAACCTCATACATAAGAAAATCATCAAGCGACTATTGCCATTCCTTTAATGAGGGCATGGATCGAATTCATGGCCCACATGAAACATCAGCCTTCAGAGTACGGGTGCACTGTCATTCTGGCAGAGGCTGTCCCTAGCCATTGAAAGTACCTGAGACTTGCTGTGGTGGAATGAGGTGGAGGAGGTGGAGGCCATGCTGCGCTTTCGCGGCGGCATCTCATAGCGCGGCGGGTAGGGGATCAACGGCTCCTGAAACCCTGGCCAGACTGAAGGAGAGGGAACAGGATGCCTGGCACCTTTTTGCCGTATTTCTCCTCCACATTGCGCTTCAGAGCTAGGAACTTGGCCAGGATGTGCTCGTGGAAGGTTCGCTCCGATTCCTCTGCCTTCAAAATATCATCTGTGTTATTTCAAAGCTGGCATCAAATCAACAACAAGAAGTTGAATTGATGAATTATATTGCCTTCAAATCTGGTGAAGTACATGGAAGATAGAAAGAGTGGATTTGTCCTGCCTCAACAAATGAGACTTACTGGCTGCAGTGTGCCCAGCACCAACTCCTCTTTGCCAGAGTACACGTGCACCTAGATGGCCTCTATTCCAGCCTACCCCTAGTCTATCGAAAAGAAATACTTCGTTGCTTTATGATAGATCATGCTCCGTGTTTGTGGCCAGACGAATTTGAACCTAGTCTAGTCCTCTCATTTCTTCTGCCATCCAAAAATGTGAGGCAAACAAATGTGGGGACCTTTTGGGCATGGAGGACGATGCATGCCTCCAGCGGTGGGATCTGAGCCGCGATGGCGTCCTTCAGCTTCTCCACCAGCGCCAGCTCTGACTCCCTTGCTGCCGCTGCAAACTCTGCTCCCAGAAAACCCTGCAACAAGCCTCCGCTGCCCAGCCATAGACCATGAGGCAAACTCTTGAAAAAAACGTTAAAAATCGGATGATGTTGGCTTATGATAACGTCCTAAAACCAACATTT
Source organism: Ptycholaimellus sp. GST1_10 (assembly GCA_030248095.1). Classification (NCBI taxonomy): domain Eukaryota; kingdom Metazoa; phylum Nematoda; class Chromadorea; order Chromadorida; family Chromadoridae; genus Ptycholaimellus; species Ptycholaimellus sp. GST1_10. The sequence continues at coordinate 25,199 of JASANA010003664.1, read as the reverse complement.
AAAAATTAAATAAAGTGTATACTGCGACTTTGATAGGAATCTTGAAGTAGCTCAGAAATTGGTTGAAGGGGGGAAGGCAGGCCAAAACGGGCGTTAGCTGATGTTTCAAAGAGAACATGGAGCAGTTGGAGGCTGGGCTGCATCAATTCGCGAAGGAAGTGTAGTGAGAAAGCACCTTTTCATAGTTGGCAATGCCACCCATGACAGCTGCCTCGCAGATCCCGATTATCTTCTGCTTCAACGGCTGCAGGCTCATCGCTGCATCGCCTGCAAACCATTTTTATGAAATCTCTCTCACAGATATTTTATCAGTTGATTTCAAGCATTGCAGTAAAAGCCAGCAGTTAATCTGCTGGTGTTAAACTATGGCCAGTTCAACAAAGAGGTTTTCAATCGCACTTTATGATAATTTTACACCGCAGTTGCCATCCTGTTTTCTACAAATGTGAAAGGGCCTGAAACCGGGTGCAGGGGAGCGTCGATAGGAGTCCCAGAGCTCTCGCAGCTCTGCATTGGCACCCTCCACTGTCTCTATGGCCACCTCCAGCGGCGACACTTCGTACTGCCAGCCCACTTGCCTCCATTAGGCCAGGAAATGAGAGTCAGAAGTGAGAATGGGGCACCGTTTCCACCTCCACCACAGGCAGCCACTTGAGGAGGCCGGGCAAGGCCTGACTGGTTCGCAGTATGCTCCGCTCCAGCCACAGCCCCATGAACTCGTTCTCTGGAAATATATCTAATCAATAAAGCGGCTAAATTGATCCAACCCATTTGAAATATTTTAAAAACAAGCCGAAAATAGCAGTTGAAAAAACTAGTTTGAAAATTTTTCTTTAATTTGAATGAAAAATGAAAATTTTCTAAAGGGAAAAATGAAAATTAATCTATACTTCTAATTTAAACTATATCATCGCTCTCTACCACTCAGATTAGATGCCATTCCTTGAGTTAATTTGGAAAACATAACCGTGAAACATCCACCTCGATTCGCTCAAAGTCTTGTTTCCATTCTCATATTCATGCCCAATTTGAAATATTCATTCCATCAAAAACGTTACCCTGTTTCTTGTCGCTCTCTTTCTTCTTCTTCCGCTGCATCTCGAAGCAGCGCACTTCGTTGTGCTTGTAGAACCTGCCATTCCCCATCATCACCTCAGCAACAAAACCCCCAAAAACTGTCACCAGAGGGCATTCTTGTCCACCTTCCGTCCCCTGAACCGGTTGGCGGCATCCTGAACCGGCTGCACGCTGCAGATCTGCAGCAGCTGCTGAGCCCGGGCACGCTCCTCAGCGCTCGGCTCCGTCAGAGTTCCGGACAGCTGAAGGAAGGGGCAGGAAGTTCGGGATTGATCGATTCTGGCAGCTAATTGCAGAACCTTGGCGCTGGGGAAGGCGGCGAGGAGCTTCTGGTTGAACTCACCCAGACGCTCGAAGGACTCCCCGCGGAAGATCAGCGTCTGCAAAGTGAAGATTGGTTGAGAACTTTGGTGGATCCTACCTACTCAGAGACCTACAAAGTCGTCACCAACTAGAAGCATAATAATTTTTCAGGCACAACCTTATCCTCCGTAGGCAATTCAAGACTGGGAAACCGGAAATTCTAGCCGATGCTCTGGGGCATCGAAGAAAGCCTAGCGGCGTTGCATTCAGGTTGGCACACATTTATGAATTCCATACAACTTTTTTAACTCATTAAAGGCTCATGGATTCATGATTGTATATTTTATTTTCCTATCAGTGATGCAGTTGATGATCGTATTTGCTAGTCGCATTAGGAACTGGATATTTTGGCGAAACATCAGCCTTCGCAGTAGCAGCTGATGATGGATAAGAATGAGGAGGTGAAACAAGGAAATATCGGCTATAGCCAATAGATGCGCGGCCTTGTTTAGCTTGTTAAGCAATGAAATGAACAATAAGGAACTCAAGAAATATTGAAATAACTCAAACAAAAATAATCAGTAACAAATTGATATTGGTCAATTTTGGGTTTCTGAGGCATTTAAATGATAAACAACAATCTAAATAATAATCAATAATTAATACAAGTAAAATTTAATTTTTCGAAAAATTTTCGAATTTCAAGGTCCCCATTTTCGAGGTTTTTCGACCATAAATCAAGAACCAATCAAAATGGCGTCGATCCCAAAAAAACGCCCCGAGCCACCAATCAGACGGACCTTCATGCAAAAAATCAGCCAATTTCATTGAAAAACCGCGGAGTACTGGCCGCGAACGGACAAGTATATATATATATATGCGGAATTCGGACGAAAAATGGGGTAACTGCTTAAGCGGGCCTTGGCCGCCCGCCGCTCCGGGCAGGGCGCCAGAGCTCCTCCGGCCTCCGGGCACGGGTGCTACGGCCCCTTCGCTTCGCCCAGCATGCTTTGCATGCTAGGCTACGCTCCGGGGCCTCCGCACCCATGCCCTACGGCCTTCGGAGCTCTGACTGCCCTGCCCTCCACGGCAGACGGCCTTCGGCCGCGCAAAAATGTCTTTAGAAGAGGTTGGGATGTAAAGAAGAAGGGCAAAGGTGGGTAAACCTTGTTGGCAAAGTAGGAAGGGAATCCGGTGCCAATGAAGGCCACGCGGAAGTAGCTGGGCTCGCAGCGCTGGCGTCGCGTGATCTCCTCGTACATCCGCGCCATCTGCTTCTGGAGAGCGGGAAGCTTTCAGGCTGTGTTGCTAGGCTGAAGGGGGGGAGGAGACATGCATGAGGGCCAGTTTGTGATAGTCGAAGGTCTCCTCCTCGTACTCCCGCTGCAGGTCCTTGCAGATGGCGATGGCGCCCTCCCAGTACTCGCCCTCGTCGAAGAGCGAGATCACCTCGCGCAGAATGCTCTCCTCAAAAGCCCCAAAATGCCTACGAGGTAGGAGGATCGGGTATTGGAGTCAAACTTTGAGTTCTCTTTGGGTGGGCACTTTCCGGTGCATCTGCGTTCGCTTCTGCTCTTGTGACAGAGTCATGTCGGACCACTGAAAGGGGCTAGGTTAGGCTGAGAAATGGCAATAGATAAGGTACTTGTAGACGATCGGCGTGAAGTTTGAGGGCGAAACCGGCCTCGATGTAGCTGCGGGCGAGTTTGTGGAGGTCGTAGAGTTTGTAGATGTAGGAGCGGTGCAGCTCCCACTGCTCGATGCTTTCGTAGAATTCCTGCAGTTTAGGCATAAGCCTGATAAAATTGTCGAAAATGAGTGACAGTAAAACAGACAGTGAGGATATGGCAACCAGTAAGTTCATATTTCAGTAGGGGAATTCATGAAACTTATTCACAAAGTTAAACCTAAGTGATTATGTAAGCATCAGGTTAACTTCCTTCAATTAACAACGCTGAGCGAATGCAAGCATGTTATAAGCCATTTGAAACATCAATCGTATAGGTGGCCTAACCAGGAGGTTGAGCGTGGTGGTCATGCGGCAGAAGGCGGAATCTGCTCCGCTCATCTTCGCCTCCCTGGTGGCCAGTAGGAAGCCCAGGAGCTTCTCCAACTTGGCCAGCAGCCCGCGGCCTTCCTCCGTCAGCTCCCGTTTAGGTGGCCTAACCAGGAGGTTGAGCGTGGTGGTCATGCGGCAGAAGGCGGAATCTGCTCCGCTCATCTTCGCTTCCCTGGTGGCCAGTAGGAAGCCCAGGAGCTTCTCCAACTTGGCCAGCAGCCCGCGGCCTTCCTCCGTCAGCTCCCGTTTAGGTGGCCTAACCAGGAGGTTGAGCGTGGTGGTCATGCGGCAGAAGGCGGAATCTGCTCCGCTCATCTTCGCCTCCCTGGTGGCCAGTAGGAAGCCCAGGAGCTTCTCCAACTTGGCCAGCAGCCCGCGGCCTTCCTCCGTCAGCTCCCGTTTAGGTGGCCTAACCAGGAGGTTGAGCGTGGTGGTCATGCGGCAGAAGGCGGAATCTGCTCCGCTCATCTTCGCTTCCCTGGTGGCCAGTAGGAAGCCCAGGAGCTTCTCCAACTTGGCCAGCAGCCCGCGGCCTTCCTCCGTCAGCTCCCGTTTAGGTGGCCTAACCAGGAGGTTGAGCGTGGTGGTCATGCGGCAGAAGGCGGAATCTGCTCCGCTCATCTTCGCTTCCCTGGTGGCCAGTAGGAAGCCCAGGAGCTTCTCCAACTTGGCCAGCAGCCCGCGGCCTTCCTCCGTCAGCTCCCGTTTAGGTGGCCTAACCAGGAGGTTGAGCGTGGTGGTCATGCGGCAGAAGGCGGAATCTGCTCCGCTCATCTTCGCTTCCCTGGTGGCCAGTAGGAAGCCCAGGAGCTTCTCCAACTTGGCCAGCAGCCCGCGGCCTTCCTCCGTCAGCTCCCGTTTAGGTGGCCTAACCAGGAGGTTGAGCGTGGTGGTCATGCGGCAGAAGGCAGAATCTGCTCCGCTCATCTTCGCTTCCCTGGTGGCCAGTAGGAAGCCCAGGAGCTTCTCCAACTTGGCCAGCAGCCCGCGGCCTTCCTCCGTCAGCTCCCGTTTAGGTGGCCTAACCAGGAGGTTGAGCGTGGTGGTCATGCGGCAGAAGGCGGAATCTGCTCCGCTCATCTTCGCTTCCCTGGTGGCCAGTAGGAAGCCCAGGAGCTTCTCCAACTTGGCCAGCAGCCCGCGGCCTTCCTCCGTCAGCTCCCGTTTAGGTGGCCTAACCAGGAGGTTGAGCGTGGTGGTCATGCGGCAGAAGGCGGAATCTGCTCCGCTCATCTTCGCTTCCCTGGTGGCCAGTAGGAAGCCCAGGAGCTTCTCCAACTTGGCCAGCAGCCCGCGGCCTTCCTCCGTCAGCTCCCGTTTAGGTGGCCTAACCAGGAGGTTGAGCGTGGTGGTCATGCGGCAGAAGGCGGAATCTGCTCCGCTCATCTTCGCTTCCCTGGTGGCCAGTAGGAAGCCCAGGAGCTTCTCCAACTTGGCCAGCAGCCCGCGGCCTTCCTCCGTCAGCTCCCGTTTAGGTGGCCTAACCAGGAGGTTGAGCGTGGTGGTCATGCGGCAGAAGGCGGAATCTGCTCCGCTCATCTTCGCTCCCTGGTGGCCAGTAGGAAGCCCAGGAGCTTCTCCAACTTGGCCAGCAGCCCGCGGCCTTCCTCCGTCAGCTCCCGTTTAGGTGGCCTAACCAGGAGGTTGAGCGTGGTGGTCATGCGGCAGAAGGCGGAATCTGCTCCGCTCATCTTCGCTTCCCTGGTGGCCAGTAGGAAGCCCAGGAGCTTCTCCAACTTGGCCAGCAGCCCGCGGCCTTCCTCCGTCAGCTCCCGTTTAGGTGGCCTAACCAGGAGGTTGAGCGTGGTGGTCATGCGGCAGAAGGCGGAATCTGCTCCGCTCATCTTCGCTTCCCTGGTGGCCAGTAGGAAGCCCAGGAGCTTCTCCAACTTGGCCAGCAGCCCGCGGCCTTCCTACGTCAGCTCCCGTTTAGGTGGCCTAACCAGGAGGTTGAGCGTGGTGGTCATGCGGCAGAAGGCGGAATCTGCTCCGCTCATCTTCGCTTCCCTGGTGGCCAGTAGGAAGCCCAGGAGCTTCTCCAACTTGGCCAGCAGCCCGCGGCCTTCCTCCGTCAGATCCCGTTTAGGTGGCCTAACCAGGAGGTTGAGCGTGGTGGTCATGCGGCAGAAGGCGGAATCTGCTCCGCTCATCTTCGCTTCCCTGGTGGCCAGTAGGAAGCCCAGGAGCTTCTCCAACTTGGCCAGCAGCCCGCGGCCTTCCTCCGTCAGCTCCCGTTTAGGTGGCCTAACCAGGAGGTTGAGCGTGGTGGTCATGCGGCAGAAGGCGGAATCTGCTCCGCTCATCTTCGCTTCCCTGGTGGCCAGTAGGAAGCCCAGGAGCTTCTCCAACTTGGCCAGCAGCCCGCGGCCTTCCTCCGTCAGCTCCCGTTTAGGTGGCCTAACCAGGAGGTTGAGCGTGGTGGTCATGCGGCAGAAGGCGGAATCTGCTCCGCTCATCTTCGCTTCCCTGGTGGCCAGTAGGAAGCCCAGGAGCTTCTCCAACTTGGCCAGCAGCCCGCGGCCTTCCTCCGTCAGCTCCCCTTTAGGTGGCCTAACCAGGAGGTTGAGCGTGGTGGTCATGCGGCAGAAGGCGGAATCTGCTCCGCTCATCTTCGCCTCCCTGGTGGCCAGTAGGAAGCCCAGGAGCTTCTCCAACTTGGCCAGCAGCCCGCGGCCTTCCTCCGTCAGCTCCCGTTTAGGTGGCCTAACCAGGAGGTTGAGCGTGGTGGTCATGCGGCAGAAGGCGGAATCTGCTCCGCTCATCTTCGCTTCCCTGGTGGCCAATAGGAAGCCCAGGAGCTTCTCCAACTTGGCCAGCAGCCCGCGGCCTTCCTCCGTCAGCTCCCGTTTAGGTGGCCTAACCAGGAGGTTGAGCGTGGTGGTCATGCGGCAGAAGGCGGAATCTGCTCCGCTCATCTTCGCTTCCCTGGTGGCCAGTAGGAAGCCCAGGAGCTTCTCCAACTTGGCCAGCAGCCCGCGGCCTTCCTCCGTCAGCTCCCGTTTAGGTGGCCTAACCAGGAGGTTGAGCGTGGTGGTCATGCGGCAGAAGGCGGAATCTGCTCCGCTCATCTTCGCTTCCCTGGTGGCCAGTAGGAAGCCCAGGAGCTTCTCCAACTTGGCCAGCAGCCCGCGGCCTTCCTCCGTCAGCTCCCGTTTAGGTGGCCTAACCAGGAGGTTGAGCGTGGTGGTCATGCGGCAGAAGGCGGAATCTGCTCCGCTCATCTTCGCTTCCCTGGTGGCCAGTAGGAAGCCCAGGAGCTTCTCCAACTTGGCCAGCAGCCCGCGGCCTTCCTCCGTCAGCTCCCGTTTAGGTGGCCTAACCAGGAGGTTGAGCGTGGTGGTCATGCGGCAGAAGGCGGAATCTGCTCCGCTCATCTTCGCTTCCCTGGTGGCCAGTAGGAAGCCCAGGAGCTTCTCCAACTTGGCCAGCAGCCCGCGGCCTTCCTCCGTCAGCTCCCCTTTAGGTGGCCTAACCAGGAGGTTGAGCGTGGTGGTCATGCGGCAGAAGGCGGAATCTGCTCCGCTCATCTTCGCTTCCCTGGTGGCCAGTAGGAAGCCCAGGAGCTTCTCCAACTTGGCCAGCAGCCCGCGGCCTTCCTCCGTCAGCTCCCGTTTAGGTGGCCTAACCAGGAGGTTGAGCGTGGTGGTCATGCGGCAGAAGGCGGAATCTGCTCCGCTCATCTTCGCTTCCCTGGTGGCCAGTAGGAAGCCCAGGAGCTTCTCCAACTTGGCCAGCAGCCCGCGGCCTTCCTCCGTCAGCTCCCGTTTAGGTGGCCTAACCAGGAGGTTGAGCGTGGTGGTCATGCGGCAGAAGGCGGAATCTGCTCCGCTCATCTTCGCTTCCCTGGTGGCCAGTAGGAAGCCCAGGAGCTTCTCCAACTTGGCCAGCAGCCCGCGGCCTTCCTCCGTCAGCTCCCGTTTAGGTGGCCTAACCAGGAGGTTGAGCGTGGTGGTCATGCGGCAGAAGGCGGAATCTGCTCCGCTCATCTTCGCTTCCCTGGTGGCCAGTAGGAAGCCCAGGAGCTTCTCCAACTTGGCCAGCAGCCCGCGGCCTTCCTCCATCAGCTCCCGTTTAGGTGGCCTAACCAGGAGGTTGAGCGTGGTGGTCATGCGGCAGAAGGCGGAATCTGCTCCGCTCATCTTCGCTTCCCTGGTGGCCAGTAGGAAGCCCAGGAGCTTCTCCAACTTGGCCAGCAGCCCGCGGCCTTCCTCCGTCAGCTCCCGTTTAGGTGGCCTAACCAGGAGGTTGAGCGTGGTGGTCATGCGGCAGAAGGCGGAATCTGCTCCGCTCATCTTCGCTTCCCTGGTGGCCAGTAGGAAGCCCAGGAGCTTCTCCAACTTGGCCAGCAGCCCGCGGCCTTCCTCCGTCAGCTCCCGTTTAGGTGGCCTAACCAGGAGGTTGAGCGTGGTGGTCATGCGGCAGAAGGCGGAATCTGCTCCGCTCATCTTCGCTTCCCTGGTGGCCAGTAGGAAGCCCAGGAGCTTCTCCAACTTGGCCAGCAGCCCGCGGCCTTCCTCCGTCAGCTCCCGTTTAGGTGGCCTAACCAGGAGGTTGAGCGTGGTGGTCATGCGGCAGAAGGCGGAATCTGCTCCGCTCATCTTCGCTTCCCTGGTGGCCAGTAGGAAGCCCAGGAGCTTCTCCAACTTGGCCAGCAGCCCGCGGCCTTCCTCCGTCAGCTCCCGTTTAGGTGGCCTAACCAGGAGGTTGAGCGTGGTGGTCATGCGGCAGAAGGCGGAATCTGCTCCGCTCATCTTCGCCTCCCTGGTGGCCAGTAGGAAGCCCAGGAGCTTCTCCAGCTTGGCCAGCAGGCCGCGGCCTTCCTCCGTCAGCTCCCCTTTAGGTGGCCTAACCAGGAGGTTGAGCGTGGTGGTCATGCGGCAGAAGGCGGAATCTGCTCCGCTCATCTTCGCCTCCCTGGTGGCCAGTAGGAAGCCCAGGAGCTTCTCCAACTTGGCCAGCAGCCCGCGGCCTTCCTCCGTCAGCTCCCGTTTAGGTGGCCTAACCAGGAGGTTGAGCGTGGTGGTCATGCGGCAGAAGGCGGAATCTGCTCCGCTCATCTTCGCTTCCCTGGTGGCCAGTAGGAAGCCCAGGAGCTTCTCCAACTTGGCCAGCAGCCCGCGGCCTTCCTCCGTCAGCTCCCGTTTAGGTGGCCTAACCAGGAGGTTGAGCGTGGTGGTCATGCGGCAGAAGGCGGAATCTGCTCCGCTCATCTTCGCTTCCCTGGTGGCCAGTAGGAAGCCCAGGAGCTTCTCCAACTTGGCCAGCAGCCCGCGGCCTTCCTCCGTCAGCTCCCGTTTAGGTGGCCTAACCAGGAGGTTGAGCGTGGTGGTCATGCGGCAGAAGGCGGAATCTGCTCCGCTCATCTTCGCTTCCCTGGTGGCCAGTAGGAAGCCCAGGAGCTTCTCCAACTTGGCCAGCAGCCCGCGGCCTTCCTCCGTCAGCTCCCGTTTAGGTGGCCTAACCAGGAGGTTGAGCGTGGTGGTCATGCGGCAGAAGGCGGAATCTGCTCCGCTCATCTTCGCTTCCCTGGTGGCCAGTAGGAAGCCCAGGAGCTTCTCCAACTTGGCCAGCAGCCCGCGGCCTTCCTCCGTCAGCTCCCGTTTAGGTGGCCTAACCAGGAGGTTGAGCGTGGTGGTCATGCGGCAGAAGGCGGAATCTGCTCCGCTCATCTTCGCTTCCCTGGTGGCCAGTAGGAAGCCCAGGAGCTTCTCCAACTTGGCCAGCAGCCCGCGGCCTTCCTCCGTCAGCTCCCGTTTAGGTGGCCTAACCAGGAGGTTGAGCGTGGTGGTCATGCGGCAGAAGGCGGAATCTGCTCCGCTCATCTTCGCTTCCCTGGTGGCCAGTAGGAAGCCCAGGAGCTTCTCCAACTTGGCCAGCAGCCCGCGGCCTTCCTCCGTCAGCTCCCCTTTAGGTGGCCTAACCAGGAGGTTGAGCGTGGTGGTCATGCGGCAGAAGGCGGAATCTGCTCCGCTCATCTTCGCCTCCCTGGTGGCCAGTAGGAAGCCCAGGAGCTTCTCCAACTTGGCCAGCAGCCCGCGGCCTTCCTCCGTCAGCTCCCGTTTAGGTGGCCTAACCAGGAGGTTGAGCGTGGTGGTCATGCGGCAGAAGGCGGAATCTGCTCCGCTCATCTTCGCTTCCCTGGTGGCCAATAGGAAGCCCAGGAGCTTCTCCAACTTGGCCAGCAGCCCGCGGCCTTCCTCCGTCAGCTCCCGTTTAGGTGGCCTAACCAGGAGGTTGAGCGTGGTGGTCATGCGGCAGAAGGCGGAATCTGCTCCGCTCATCTTCGCTTCCCTGGTGGCCAGTAGGAAGCCCAGGAGCTTCTCCAACTTGGCCAGCAGCCCGCGGCCTTCCTCCGTCAGCTCCCGTTTAGGTGGCCTAACCAGGAGGTTGAGCGTGGTGGTCATGCGGCAGAAGGCGGAATCTGCTCCGCTCATCTTCGCTTCCCTGGTGGCCAGTAGGAAGCCCAGGAGCTTCTCCAACTTGGCCAGCAGCCCGCGGCCTTCCTCCGTCAGCTCCCGTTTAGGTGGCCTAACCAGGAGGTTGAGCGTGGTGGTCATGCGGCAGAAGGCGGAATCTGCTCCGCTCATCTTCGCTTCCCTGGTGGCCAGTAGGAAGCCCAGGAGCTTCTCCAACTTGGCCAGCAGCCCGCGGCCTTCCTCCGTCAGCTCCCGTTTAGGTGGCCTAACCAGGAGGTTGAGCGTGGTGGTCATGCGGCAGAAGGCGGAATCTGCTCCGCTCATCTTCGCTTCCCTGGTGGCCAGTAGGAAGCCCAGGAGCTTCTCCAACTTGGCCAGCAGCCCGCGGCCTTCCTCCGTCAGCTCCCCTTTAGGTGGCCTAACCAGGAGGTTGAGCGTGGTGGTCATGCGGCAGAAGGCGGAATCTGCTCCGCTCATCTTCGCTTCCCTGGTGGCCAGTAGGAAGCCCAGGAGCTTCTCCAACTTGGCCAGCAGCCCGCGGCCTTCCTCCGTCAGCTCCCGTTTAGGTGGCCTAACCAGGAGGTTGAGCGTGGTGGTCATGCGGCAGAAGGCGGAATCTGCTCCGCTCATCTTCGCTTCCCTGGTGGCCAGTAGGAAGCCCAGGAGCTTCTCCAACTTGGCCAGCAGCCCGCGGCCTTCCTCCGTCAGCTCCCGTTTAGGTGGCCTAACCAGGAGGTTGAGCGTGGTGGTCATGCGGCAGAAGGCGGAATCTGCTCCGCTCATCTTCGCTTCCCTGGTGGCCAGTAGGAAGCCCAGGAGCTTCTCCAACTTGGCCAGCAGCCCGCGGCCTTCCTCCGTCAGCTCCCGTTTAGGTGGCCTAACCAGGAGGTTGAGCGTGGTGGTCATGCGGCAGAAGGCGGAATCTGCTCCGCTCATCTTCGCTTCCCTGGTGGCCAGTAGGAAGCCCAGGAGCTTCTCCAACTTGGCCAGCAGCCCGCGGCCTTCCTCCATCAGCTCCCGTTTAGGTGGCCTAACCAGGAGGTTGAGCGTGGTGGTCATGCGGCAGAAGGCGGAATCTGCTCCGCTCATCTTCGCTTCCCTGGTGGCCAGTAGGAAGCCCAGGAGCTTCTCCAACTTGGCCAGCAGCCCGCGGCCTTCCTCCGTCAGCTCCCGTTTAGGTGGCCTAACCAGGAGGTTGAGCGTGGTGGTCATGCGGCAGAAGGCGGAATCTGCTCCGCTCATCTTCGCTTCCCTGGTGGCCAGTAGGAAGCCCAGGAGCTTCTCCAACTTGGCCAGCAGCCCGCGGCCTTCCTCCGTCAGCTCCCGTTTAGGTGGCCTAACCAGGAGGTTGAGCGTGGTGGTCATGCGGCAGAAGGCGGAATCTGCTCCGCTCATCTTCGCTTCCCTGGTGGCCAGTAGGAAGCCCAGGAGCTTCTCCAACTTGGCCAGCAGCCCGCGGCCTTCCTCCGTCAGCTCCCGTTTAGGTGGCCTAACCAGGAGGTTGAGCGTGGTGGTCATGCGGCAGAAGGCGGAATCTGCTCCGCTCATCTTCGCTTCCCTGGTGGCCAGTAGGAAGCCCAGGAGCTTCTCCAACTTGGCCAGCAGCCCGCGGCCTTCCTCCGTCAGCTCCCGTTTAGGTGGCCTAACCAGGAGGTTGAGCGTGGTGGTCATGCGGCAGAAGGCGGAATCTGCTCCGCTCATCTTCGCCTCCCTGGTGGCCAGTAGGAAGCCCAGGAGCTTCTCCAGCTTGGCCAGCAGGCCGCGCCCTTCCTCCGTCAGTTCCGTGTTCGTCTCACAGTGCTCTCGGAATCTGCAACCGACTTCCTTGCCTCTCAGGGGAGTAGAGGAGGAGGAAAAGATAACATGGCGATGAACTGGGCGGCAAACTGTGGACTGCCGCGACCCTCGGCCACCATCTTCTCGTCCAGCTGCTTCATCAGCTCCGTTTCAAGCTGCAGGAATGGGCTGGGGATTGGAGGCTGTGCTTTGAGGGAGGGGTAGGTTTTGGACCTCTTTTTCTCGAGGTTTCACTCGAGCTTTCACGGATGGGTCCAGGCTGACGGCCGTCGAAGCTCTGCAATAGTGCCACATTTGTGTTTTTCATGAACTATTCTGATTTTTGTGATCCAACTGAAATTAGGCCAAAAAATTAAAACACCAAAAGAAGAGGAAGATACCTGGAACTCTTGTTTCGAGAGATGGCCTCGGAAGCGAGCATGTCGAAGAAGATGGGAATGGTGGCGGCCCGAAGCTCCGCCTCCTCCACCAGGGCCACTTCCAGGAAGGCGCCCACCAGGCCGGGGATGAAGTGCTTCTTCTGGCCCTCTACAAGCACCTTCTCCTATCCCTTCCGATCACCCATGCTCCAGCATTGAAGGCCTTACGAATGAGGTGGAACCACATGGAGCGCAGGCCACGCCCAGCCGTCTGCCTCATATCGCCATACCTGCACAGCGTGTAAGCCATTTGCTCTGCCAACTCAGTGGTGCGATGTTTCAAAGTAGCATTCAAGAAACCGCAAAAGTGCTGTTCTAGTAATGTCGAATGGCCAAAGTCGGTTTACTTAGTGAGGGTGGCGGAGCGCCTTTGAGCGCTGAACAGTTCCAGCTGTAGGCTGCGCTGTTTGATGAAGGCCACCATGGTCATGAAGTAGGACATCCAGAGCTACAAGGTTCCCATTTAATTGGACGCAGCAATTGAAAGATGGCGCAAGAAACCTTTTTGTCGAAGTCGGCGGTGGCGAAGTGTGCCTTGAGGGAGCCTTCGAGGAAGCCAAGTATGCGTAGGAGCGTCCTGTTCATTACCGACTTCATCTCCTCCCAGTCCCCGGGGTACGGCAGCTCTGTCACCATGTCCCTGCCAACACCCAGTGCCCTCATGTTTCGCCGAGACGACTAACCAAGCTCAAGTATCAGCAGTGTTGATGACTCTGTACTCTGTACTACAACTCGCTGCATGATGAATCCGAAACAGGCCTACTTGATGACAAGCAGGAGCTCTTCAAGGAAATCTGTGCGATCGTAGGTGTTGTCGAGGAAGCGCAGATAGCCCGTCCACTGCTCCCCCTCTAGGGCATTCAGCAGGCCAACCAGCAGACTCACGTAGTAGCTCTTCAATATAAATTATCCAATATTATCCAATCCAAAAATTATCAAAATTTTAAAGCTCCTAAAATAGGCCTCACCTGGAAGTTGACCTTGATCACCGTCTGAATCAGCGGCCGCAAACATTCGTTCACCAACTGCTGCAAGTCGCCTGGGCTGCGCTTCAAACTCTGCAAGCAGATTTCTTTGAACCTTTTGGGCCCCTTAATTTGCAGGCGATTGACCTGAGAGCAGAGACGCTCCAGGACAGCCTCCAGAATCTCGCAGGCCATCTGGGTAGAGCCGGAGCCAGCCTCCTCTGAGTGGTTCAGGCCTTCGTTCAGACAGCGTTGCACCTCCAATCAGTGTTGCACTCGGAAATTGGAAGGCCCAGATCGGAAATCGGAAGAATCGGAAGACCCTCGGATCGGAAATTATTTCCGAATCGGAAATTTTTTTCCCGGAAATTGTCGGAATCGGAAGAATCGGAAGAATCGGAAGAAATCGGAAGAATCGGAAGAATTTTTGTGAATTTCAGAATCTCAGAAATGCCTACCGGAAATGACTTAGAATTTTCTGATTCTTCCGATTTTCTTCCGATTTCAAAAATCGGAAATATTTTTAGGGATTTCCGACAGGAAGGGCCTTTTTTGGGCAGTTTAGCCCTGGTTGAGGGCCAGGATAGTGCAGTGTATGTATAGCGATGGAAGTGGGGGACAACTCCCCACTTATACCCAGGCTCCTAATGTTTTGAACCCCTCCCCCATATGCAATGTTATGACATAGGAAGCTCTCTACCCAGCCTCCTAATGTTTCGAACCCCTCCCCCGTATGCAATGTTATGACATAGGAAGCTCACTACCCAGCCTCCTAATGTTTCGAACCCCTCCCCCGTATGCAATGTTATGACATAGGAAGCTCACTACCCAGCCTCCTAATGTTTCGAACCCCTCCCCCCGATGCAATGTTATGACATAGGAAGCTCACTACCCAGCCTCCTAATGTTTCGAACCCCTCCCCCGTATGCAATGTTATGACATAGGAAGCTCACTACCCAGCCTCCTAATGTTTCGAACCCCTCCCCCGTATGCCACAGGGCTCCATAGAAAAAAAGACCATTCCTGTGCTTGCCTTTTGGCTGACACCTAGTTCCCCCCATGGGATTCCCCCCCAAGGGATGTTTTGAAAGTTTCCCCCCATGAAAGTTTCTCCCCTCATCCACTTTGTAGATGAGAGGTGCTTAGAATGCCCTAAAACCCATTCTGCCGCGAATTCAGCCCCCAAGCAGTCCTAATGGGGTGTAAGCTACAGCCTTTTATCACTTTGTTCAGACGATGAGGGATAGCCTGGGTTTGCCTTCCCTGTCATCCCTAGTTTCAATACTACCGGCCTGTGCATAATTCTTCATGGATTGACAACTATAACAGATGAAATGTAAGAATGTTCTGGCATTGAGTGATCCCTATGCTCGGGCCCTCCCTATCCCTATGCTAGGCATGCTTTGGGGAGGGGAAAGGTACCTATGCTTTGGCATAGGGAGAAGGAAGGCATCCTATGCTTCGGCATAGGGAGGAAGGAGGTTCCCTATGCTTTGGCATAGGGAGGAGGGAGGAGGGAGGAGGGAGGCTCCTATGTTTGAGTTATCTTTACCCAGTCAGAGAAATTCATGACCAACACACAAGTTTGACTCATGTGAGGCCTGAGAGCCGAGCAAAATGGGGCACAAAAGGGCCAAAGATGCCTCAAGGTTAACGGGTTGGTATCACTTTCAGAGGCCTCCAAAGCCATCTCCCTGTCACAGAGGCAACGCAGAGCCATCGCAGAGGCATGCATGACCTTCACTGACAGCCAGAATAGCCAAAAAAGTACCCCCACATTTCTTAAATCTGAAATGGGACCTCCCTCGGATCGGAAATCGGAAGAATCTGAAATTTTTTTGAGCAAAGGGACTTGGGAATTAATCGGAATCGGAATCGGAAATAATTTCCGAGTGCAACACTGCCTCCAATTATGCTTCTCCATGAAATTCTATAACATCTAAGTATAACTAGTAATATTATCTGTGGTTACATTGATGTGACGAAATTTTGACAGGTTGCAGTACAATCACGAAACAGTAGGAAGCTTCGAGTATTGGCCAAGGACTTCATTTTATTGAGTACTTTATGGCCAAGGACTAATTCAAACCCTTTAATCAAACCCTTCAAAGCCTTCTCTGCTCCTTTTGTCTCACTCACTTGAAGCCCTCATGTGACCTAGATGAGGCCTCCTCACCTGAGAGCAGAGCAGGGGCAGGAGGATGTGGCGAGATTTGGGCTCTGTGAAGAGATGGCTCTGGACCAGATCTCGAAGGCAGGCCAGGCGAGCAGCAACCAGCTGCTCCTGTCCCAGACGCTCCATCATCTCCGCCACGTGCTCCCTCAAACATCGGCTCTTTGGCTGAGAAGCGGAGGACTGGGGATGAGTGAACGAGATGCGCTGAGGCTCCAGGGCGAAGGTGAGCTGGCCAATGGTCTGTGGCAGAGCTTTGAGCAGGGCGCCCTGACAGGTGACCACGTCTCGCGCCTCCTTCCCTTTCGACATCAGCTCCACCTACATGGGATGCCTTTATTAAGGTGTCATAGGCGTTAGGTCTATTTTGTGGTTCATTGAAACATCAATGCCAAACCAAGCACCATGCTAGCTACGCCACGTTTTACTAAGATTGGCTCCTATATGTCGGTCTAATAGTCTAATGATCAAACAGGGGCAAAGTTGCTCTGCTGAAATATCAGTTGCAAATCAGAATTCTGTGAAAATAAGCAAGTATTTTAGCAGTGTGTTCCAAGCATGAGTTGCAAGCATGAAAAAAGAACCATGGCCAGCATGAGGGACTCCATACTCTCCTGGAATTCTGCGCGATCAGCGTCCGGACTCAGCCTGTATTTGCTCATTTCTGCCTTTTCATGGCTAAGCCACTTCCATTGTTTTGTCTAGCACTTTGTAAAGCCTGATGTTGCTATCTCGACCAAGCTCGGTCAATAATGTTTCAAGCAATAATACGCTCAGCTGAAACTGTCTAGAATCAATGAGAGACAAGAAAGACTCGAAAAAAGCAAAAGAAGAAAAGAAGGGCTCACTGCTCATAAAGCTGACGACTGGTGACGATGAATCGCAGGAGATACTCCAGGGACTGCAGCGTCCTGTAGGACTTGCTGCGATTCTGGGCCGCCGTCACCAGGTAATGCGTCAGTGTGGGCGCCAGTTTCCTGCCATTCGATATAGGCTCGCTTGACTGATCAGTAAAAGAACAATGTTTCTCACTTGTGAGCCAGTGTTGAGTTCATGCTGTTCTCCAGGTAGTCGTCCATCACCTTCTTGAAAGTCCGATAGCGCGTCTCGCCCACCAGTTTGATCACGTACACCTCAAGCACACATTTATTTCCTCATTTTTTGTGTGCAGATTTGAGGTCTCCAAACCAGAGCATCGAAGACGAGTGTGTCGCACTCCGGGTCCTTGGAGTTGGTTAGGATGTCGAAGAGGACGTCCAGAATGGTGTGCAGGAACTGAAAATCGATCATCTCTCCCAGCTGATTCTTTTCTGCTGGTAGTGAAACGACAGACCTTGACAATTTCTTCGCCAGCCCTGGGATCGTGATCAGCGTCCATCAGGGCTTTGAGACTGCTCTTCAGATCCTGCTGCTGATGTTTCCAGTCCAGGAGGCCCAAAAGGTTGGCTGCAGCAATTTTTGATTCAGGTTTTTTTTTCTGATAATTTTGAGGCAAAAAAACAATTCTGGGTAAGCCCAGTGGAGCAGGTGAGGGTGCGCACATGGAAGAAATCCTTTGGACTGAGGGTGTAGCCGGCTGCCTAAAATGATCGCTGGGATGATTGCAACCAATTTTCCCCACTTTTGATGGCTAGTGATTGAAGAACATATTCTTGACTAGGGTTTGTTTGAATGTTTCCCACAAATTGTGATTACCCTAGGCCTGGGTGCGGGACAGCAGAAGAGCTGAACGGAATGTTGCAGTCATGTGTGTCTATTGCTAAAATGTTACAAACTGGAGGCACCTGTATGGGTCCTTTTTTGTCGGGATAGTTGGAGCCGTCGACGGAGCCGAGTTCCTTCCGGGAGCTGGGCAGGTTCTTGTAGCTGGCCTCCCGCTCGTTCCAAACCCGCTTCTCAATCTGTTACCACACTTGCCTCCAGGCACTGGCCGGGAATGGAGCTGGAAATGAGGGGGCTACCTTGTAGACGAGTATATCGTGGAGTCCGTCCTTGATGATGGTTCGATCGCTCTGCACCAGACGCATCCAGGCCATGGCGAATGGACGATCTGCAGCACTTGGCCAGCAGTCCGCGCCCTTCCTCCGTCAGTTCCGTCTTCGTCTCGCAGTGCTCCCGGAATCTGCAACCGACTTCCTTGTCTCTCAGGGGAGTAGAGGCGAAGGAAAAGAGAACATGGCGATGAACTGGGCGGCAAACTGTGGACTGCCGCGACCCTCGGCAACGATCTTCTCGTCCAGCTGCTTCATCAGCTCCGTTTCCAGCTGCAGGAATGGGCTGGGGGGTTGAAGGTTGTACTTTGAGGGAGGGGTAGGTTTTGGACCTCTTTTTCTCGAGGTTTCACTCGAGCTTTCACGGATGGGTCCAGGCTGACGGCCGTCGAAGCTCTGCAATAGTGCCACATTTGTGTTTTTCATGAACTATTCTGATTTTTGTGATCCAACTGAAATTAGGCCAAAAAATTAAAACACCAAAAGAAGAGGAAGATACCTGGAACTCTTGTTTCGAGAGATGGCCTCGGAAGCGAGCATGTCGAAGAAGATGGGAATGGTGGCGGCCCGAAGTTCGGCCTCCTCCACCAGGGCCACCTCCAGAAAGGAACCCACCAGACCGGGGATGAAGTGCTTCTTCTGACCCTCTTCAAACACCATCTCCTATCCCCTCCACTCCCCCCAATGCTTCAGCATGGAAGGCCTACGAATGAGCTGGAACCACATGGAGCGCAGGCCTCGCCCAGCCGCCTGCCGCATATCCCCGTACCTGTACAGCGTCAAAGCTTTTTCTCAGCCAGCTCAGTGAGCCAATGTTTCAAACTAGCATTCAAGAAACCGCAAAACTGCTGTTCTAGTAATGTCGAATGGCCAAAGTCAGTTTACTTAGTGAGGGTGGCGGAACGCCTTTGAGCGCTGAACAGTTCCAGCTGTAGGCTGCGCTGTTTGATGAAGGCCACCATGGTCATGAAGTAGGACATCCAGAGCTACAAGGTTCCCATTTAATTGGACGCAGCAATTGAAAGATGGCGCAAGAAACCTTTTTGTCGAAGTCGGCGGTGGCGAAGTGTGCCTTGAGGGAGCCTTCGAGGAAGCCGAGTATGCGTAGGAGCGTCCTGTTCATTACCGACTTCATCTCCTCCCAGTCCCCGGGGTACGGCAGCTCTGTCACCATGTCCCTGCCAACACCCAGTGCCCTCATGTTTCGCCGAGACGACTAACCAAGCTCAAGTATCAGCAGTGTTGATGACTCTGTACTCTGTACTACAACTCGCTGCATGATGAATCCGAAACAGGCCTACTTGATGACAAGCAGGAGCTCTTCAAGGAAATCTGTGCGATCGTAGGTGTTGTCGAGGAAGCGCAGATAGCCCGTCCACTGCTCCCCCTCTAGGGCATTCAGCAGGCCAACCAGCAGACTTACGTAGTAGCTCTTCAATATAAATTATCCAATATTATCCAATCCAAAAATTATCAAAATTTTAAAGCTCCTAAAATAGGCCTCACCTGGAAGTTGACCTTGATCACCGTCTGAATCAGCGGCCGCAAACATTCGTTCACCAACTGCTGCAAGTCGCCTGGGCTGTGCTTCAAACTCTGCAAGCAGATTTCTTTGAACCTTTTGGGCCCCTTAATTTGCAGGCGATTGACCTGAGAGCAGAGACGCTCCAGGACAGCCTCCAGAATCTCGCAGGCCATCTGGGTAGAGCCGGAGCCAGCCTCCTCTGAGTGGTTCAGGCCTTCGTTCAGACAGCGTTGCACCTCCAATTATGCTTCTCCATGAAATTCTATAACATCTAAGTATAACTAGTAATATTATCTGTGGTTACATTGATGTGACGAAATTTTGACAGGTTGCAGTACAATAACGAAACAGTAGGAAGCTTAGAGTATTGGCCAAGGACTTCATTTTATTGAGTACTTCATGGCCAAGGACTAATTCAAACCCTTTAATCAAACCCTTCAAAGCCTTCTCTGCTCCTTTTGTCTCACTCACTTGAAGCCCTCCTGTGACCCAGATGAGGCCTCCTCACCTGAGAGCAGAGCAGGGGCAGGAGGATGAGGCGAGATTTGGGCTCGGTGAAGAGATGGCTCTGGACCAGATCCCGGAGGCAGGCGAGGCGAGCGGCCACCAGCTGCTCCTGTTCCAGACGCTCCATCATCTCCGCCACGTGCTCCCTCAAACATCGGCTCTTTGGCTGAGAAGCGGAGGACTGGGGATGAGTGAACGAGATGCGCTGAGGCTCCAGGGCGAAGGTGAGCTGGCCAATGGTCTGTGGCAGAGCTTTGAGCAGGGCGCCCTGACAGGTGACCACGTCTCGCGCCTCCTTCCCTTTCGACATCAGCTCCACCTACATGGGATGCCTTTATTAAGGTGTCATAGGCGTTAGGTCTATTTTGTGGTTCATTGAAACATCAATGCAAACCAAGCACCATGTTAGCTACGCCACGTTTTACTAAGATTGGCTCCTATATGTCGGTCTAATAGTCTAATGATCAAACAGGGGCAAAGTTGCTCTGCTGAAATATCAGTTGCAAATCAGAATTCTGTGAAAATAAGCAAGTATTTTAGCAGTGTGTTCCAAGCATGAGTTGCAAGCATGAAAAAAGAACCATGGCCAGCATGAGGGACTCCATACTCTCCTGGAATTCTGCGCGATCAGCGTCCGGACTCAGCCTGTATTTGCTCATTTCTGCCTTTTCATGGCTAAGCCACTTCCATTGTTTTGTCTAGCACTTTGTAAAGCCTGATGTTGCATCTCGACCAAGCTCGGTCAATAATGTTTCAAGCAATAATACGCTCAGCTGAAACTGTCTAGAATCAATGAGAGACAAGAAAAGACTCGAAAAAAGCAAAAGAAGAAAAGAAGGGCTCACTGCTCATAAAGCTGACGACTGGTGACGATGAATCGCAGGAGATACTCCAGGGACTGCAGCGTCCTGTAGGACTTGCTGCGATTCTGGGCCGCCGTCACCAGGTAATGCGTCAGTGTGGGCGCCAGTTTCCTGCCATTCGATATAGGCTCGCTTGACTGATCAGTAAAAGAACAATGTTTCTCACTTGTGAGCCAGTGTTGAGTTCATGCTGTTCTCCAGGTAGTCGTCCATCACCTTCTTGAAAGTCCGATAACGCGTCTCGCCCACAAGTTTGATCACGTATACCTCAAGCACACATTTTTTTCGTCACTTTTTGTGTGCAGGTTTGGGGTCTCCAAACCAGGGCATCGAAGACGAGCGTGTCGCACTCCGGGTCCTTGGAGTTGGTGAGGATGTCGAAGAGGACGTCTAGAATTGTGTGCAGAAACTGAAAATCGATAAGTACTCCAAGCTAAATATTTTCTGCTGGTGGTGAAAGGGCAGACCTTGACAATTTCTTCGCCAGCCCTGGGATCGTGATCAGCGTCCATCAGGGCTTTGAGACTGCTCTTCAGATCCTGCTGCTGATGTTTCCAGTCCAGGAGGCCCAAAAGGTTGGCTGCAGCAATTTTTGATTCAGCTTTTATTTCCTGATAATTTTGAGGCAAAAAAACAATTCTGGGTAAGCCCAGTGGAGCAGGTGAGGGTGCGGACGTGGAAGAAATCCTTTGGACTGAGGGTGTAGCCGGCTGCCTAAAAGGATCACTGCGATTATTGTCACCAATTTTGTCCATTTTTCATGGCTAGTGATTGAAGAACATATTCTTGACTATGATTTCTTTGAATGTTTCCCACAAACTGTAATTACCCTGGGTCTGGGTGCGGGACAGCAGAAGAGCTGAACGGAATGTTGCACCCTTTTGTGTTTGTTTTACCAGCTGAAAAGTTGCAAAATAGAGGCACCTGTATGGGGCCTTTTTTGTCGGGATAGTTGGGGCCGTCGACGCCGAGCTCCTTCCGGGAGCTGGGCAGGCTCTTGTAGCTCGCTTCCCGCTCGTTCCAAACCCGCTTCTCGATCTGTTACCACATTTGCCTCTAGGCACTGGCCGGAAATGAAGCTGGAAATGAGGGGGCTACCTTGTAGACGAGTATGTCGTGGAGGCCGTCCTTGATGATGGTTCGATCGCTCTGCACCAGACGCATCCAGGCCATAGCGAATGGACGATCTGCAGCAGAAAAGAAGGCCTTAGACAGCCTAGTTGTAGCAAATCCTGTTAATGCACAATATACGCCAGAGTTTTCAATATTCAAAGTTACTGCAGCAGTTAAATCTTTATTCTAGAGCAAAAAGCTCAGGCTCATCTCACATTCCTCTTAGATTAGCCGGAATTAATCCATATACCTGACGAAGCAAGGCCTTGCTAACCTCCTTTATCAGCAGTCTCCTTTGAGCTGCGATGGCGGAAGGTGAAGCGAAGATGCATATCCGACTCCGAGCCTATCATCCGTTCCGGCAGGCTGATCTCAAACCTCATCTCTTTCCCTCCTTATAACCACAGAAGCTCCAAAGATGACTCAAATAACTTTTAGGGTCTCCGTCCACCTAGGCCGATTCTCGTGGTAGTAGACCATGCTGTGGTAGTAGTCCTCGCGTCGGCCCACTGCCCCATCACAGATTGTCACCACGCTCTGAGGGGCATAGGGGAGGGGGTAGATACGGGTGGGAGGAGGAGATGTAGAGAATGAACCCCGGGGACAACTCGTCCAGCTTCGTCGGCGAGGCAGACGCGGACCTCGATGTTGCTGTCGGAGGAGCGGGCCGTGGAGTGGCTCAGGTCCCCGTTCAGCAGCGTCAGGTACAAGTCCGACCGAACCTCGCCTGACACCAATCGGCTCCGTTAGTTAAGCAAGGCCTTTTCTCCCGCGCATTAGTAGAACAAAATGCACAGCAACTTTATTACATAGATGAAACATAAGCCAGCTCAGTAGGCTAGGGCAGCCTGGTGATACCAATAGGCAGGTGGAAAGAAAGAAGGAAAATGCGGACAACCTTCAACTATGACATCAGGGAAGGCCATCTTGCGCAGGACAGAAGGATGCTGGTGGGGGGAGGCTGGTGCAAAGAGATGTCCGTTCCCCGCCTCCACCTCCTCCCAGGTCCCCGCCAGCAGACTCGTGGCCACGTTCACGCCCTGTGCTGCAATTTCCGCACCCTTTCACTCATCTGACCAAGCAAATGGTCGGAAAGTTCCAAACGAGTTGCTTCCTGAACGGCGTGGACGAGACTGTCCCCGAAGGCTACCTTCTGCAGGCGCCCCGCTAGCTCGCCTGCAATCCACAAGGCTCATGTTACAGGATCAACTTATTCAAACCCAGTATCTTCATTTACTAATGTAGTGAAGGCATAGAACGGACTGCGACCACTTTAAAGTTACTGATCCCAGTTTATGGTTAAGGGACAGCAAGGTTCCTCCTCGTCCGTTCTCGTGGGATCAGCAAAGGTAGAATCGCATAATCGGAATTTATCTAAAAGAATTAAACAAGAAAAGGACAAGCGTCTGAGATAGATTCTTCAGCCAAGAAGACGAAATCCTTCCAAAAGATCCAAGGACCGACAGAGAGCCTGTGAACAATGATAGCTGAGAAGGCCACTGGGGGGAAAGCCTTGTGTGAGAAGGGGTAAGGAGCAGACAGAGCGGAGCCAGGGGTGCTAATGGGAACCAGGGGCAAAGAGCAAATCAGAAATGCATGCCGGACGCTTTGCTAGGATGCGGTAGGCTGTGGCTGCGAAAGCCCCGCCGTCGGCTCACTAGAACCCTCTCAGTACTCATGACACCTAGGCGTATCGTGAGGGGAGCTGATTTATTCACAGCCCTTATTCAATTAGCCTTTACTCAAGACCTGGGCAATATTTTTCAGACATAAGCTAAGAGTTTGGGCATTTGATTTTAGATTTTTTGCTGAAACGTATTGCCCAGGTCTTGAGTTATGGCTAATTGAATAAATTGAATAAGGGCCATGAATAGATCAGCACCTTCACGGTACCCCGCAATCATCGCTCCTCCAAGAGGGGGCAGCTTTCAAAAGCGAGAGAGTGCGGGAGGTGGGCATGCAGATGAAAAGTTGGAATGGAAGAGGCGTACTGAAATCGACGTCGCCCTTCTTGATGGTTGCAACGCCTTCGAGGAAGCTGGTCTTGCCCTCCAGGTGCTGCGGCTGCCCGCTGATGGCTCTTCGCAAACAGGCATCCAGACTGCCCTCCTCCAGCATCCTTCAAATTCCATCTCCATCTCTGGAGAGATCAATCGGCCGGCGGATGAGGCATGCATCAGGGAAATGGGAGTGAGTACGCTCGGCGAGAACCATCAATACTTTATGATGGGACAGCAGACTTTATGATGGGTGCTTTGTAAGCTTTGCAAAAGAATCTAACGCTGTGTTTGAAGTATTTTGTAAACCTTGTTAAAATTGATGTTCGGGATTGGTTAATTTGAGCTATTCAGACACGCAACATAACATTCAGGCTGTGGAACTAATTTCAGCAGGGTGCATGGAATTTTCTGCATGCTTATCTCTATAAAGTGTGGAAAAATGAATTCACCAGATGGGCAGGAAGCTTTCCAGGGGCTCTGCATTGAAGCCGCGCTTGAAGAAGGCCTTGTCCAGCTCCAGGACCGCCAGACCGAAGGGCTGTCTAACGGAAGCCCCGTGTCCTGCCCCGTGAGCTTCAATCCAGTACCCTTCTCAACCATTCCACCAGCCTCTCCCCTCCTCTGACTCCAACCAGGCGAGGAGGTGGGATGGGAGAGTTTGCGCCCCTTCAGGGTGCTCTCGCGGCCTTCGATGGGACCGATGCGTCCTAGACGAAGTACCAGGAACACCCGCTTGCTTTTCTCCTTTGCGCCCAGGTCCTGGAGGCGACAATTTAATTTTGATCGGTGGTAAGAAATGAAGTAATGAAGGAAAATGAAGGTACCGCGAAGATAGCACTGATCCGTCGTCTTTCTGAATCATCGCCAGCCACAGGCCAAGAGATCGTCAGGCATTCGCTGGAAGATGCCCACTGAATGTGTTTAGAATTTTTGTAAGAATTTCAAAAAATCGAGAAAAATTACAAACAAATTTTTCATAAATATTTATATATTTTTTGAAATGTTCCTTTCACCCCTTTGTCCCTAAAAAGGCCTTTAGCATCTCACCTGAAGGGGGTGTACTGGAGCAGACGCGGGTTCTCCGGGTCGCCGACCTCCTCGTACAGGGCTACGCTCAGCTCTGCCTCGCCGCGGAAGCGAGGGTGCACCTTGAGGCTGACAGGCTGTCACGGCCAAGATCATTGAGTGAGAGGAGGTAGAGAAAACCTGGAGACCATTGAGGGAGAAGAGGATGGCAAAGGCATCCGCATTGGCGTCCTTGGCGCTGGCCGTGAAGCCTTGCAGAGAGCTGGATTTGCTCATGCCCTGACAATCAACGCTCCCATATTCGCCACAGATGTCTGGTGAAGGAATTACGGAAAACTAGAGGCGTTGTTAAAAGATAGTTAGTTTCATATTTCAGCTCGATCTAATTGAACGTTTCTTGACTGACTCAGCTAATGTTTCGATTGATTTGTTTAGCACTTAAAGTTATCAGCAGCTTTAATATGCCTTTCCAGTGGTCGTTTGGCTAACTTTATGACTGGGATCAGAGGTGCGAAAAGAACGGACGGATCTAGTCAGTAGGGAAGATGAGTACGGATCTAGTCTGGGCTTGAGCCTGGGCCAAGTTACGCTCCGCGGTGGCCAGGTGTTGGCGGTAGACGCTGAGTGGGGGCAGACTCTCTGCCGCCAGTGGATAGCCAGCCTCGCTACGCACCACCATGGCCAACTTCAGTTCCCTACCAAGCAAACTGCTACTTTTTTGCCGGCTCCAGTAGGAGGCTAAGATGAATATGAGAAAAATTGGCCAAATCTATGCATCACTTATAAAGCAATTTTTCATTATTTTCAATATTCGTCCAGCCTTAGCAGTCAAATGTTAGCATATACTCAAAACTTGCAATATTTGCTTTTGAACTGCTTCAAACTTAGGACTCAATAGATATCAGTTTTTCAGTTTTTTGCAGCATCTTTTAGCGATCAAAATGCTAACGAATTGAGGGCATCAA
>JASANA010003663.1:0-63574 GCA_030248095.1 Ptycholaimellus sp. GST1_10 | reverse complement strand
AAGTTCAGGTTTCCTTCAAAAGACATGAAATCGTTGAAAATAGCGACCAACTAGGGTCTTATTATTTCTATGCTTCATTTCGTTTGTTTTATTAAGCAAGTTGAAGCAAGGACGTTTGGATTATCAAAATATCCCTTCTCTATGCTTCTACTATGGGTTTCTTAGATGGGGACCCATGCAGGCAGGAAGAATCCGCTGTTTCTGAGACCGGAGGAGACAAACAGGGAGGCAGGACTGGACCTCAGTCTCCTCTACGAGGAGGAGCCGGCACCCATCGCCGACGAGAGCTACACCATCAACGCTGACAATGCCGTCACCGCAATCACCGCTATCACCGCGATGCCGCTGACGATGCCATCAGCACCGATACCAGTGCCACACTCCGCGATCATGCCGCATCTCCTCCCCCTCCCCGCCGCCTCCTCCTCTGAGCCCTCCCCCGAAGAGCAAACGGAGCAGTGCAATGCCTCTAAGGGTTTACACTCAATTTCAATTAGTCATTTGTGCTCTGCACCTGAGCATACAGCTTCCCTTTTTTGCCAGAAACTGTATGCTTAGGAACAGAGCGCAAATACTGATGATGGAGTGCCCAGGCAGATTAGAGGTTAAATGAAAAGCAAATAATGTGCAGGCTCCACGAGCTATGACGCAGAGGAGACAGAGCCTGCGGCTACAGAAGCTGCTTTGCTCAAGCTCAAGGCCGCCTCCTCCTCTAAGCCCTCCTGCAAAGAGCAAACGGAGCAGTGCAATGATTCTCAGGGTTTACACTCATTTTCAATTAGTCATTAGTGCTCTGCACCTGAGCATACAGCTTCTATTTTTTGCCAGAAACTGTATGCTGAGGAGCAGAGCGCAAATGCTGATGATGGAGTGCCCAGGCAAATTAGAGGTTAAATGAAAGGCAAATAATGTGCAGAATCCACGAGCTGTCACGCGGCGGTGACAGAGCCTGTGGTTACAGAAGATGCTTTGCCCAAGGTCAGCTCCAGTCGCTTAGAGCAGAGAAAAAGGGAAGATGAACTGCAGGCAGATGATGAAGAAGTTCCGTACCGTTCCGACATTTACACCATCCATTACTCTGACAAGGTTTCATTCTATTCTACCCTGATACCGTTCCGTACCTTTCCGCCATTAGAACCATCCATTACACTGACAAGATTTTATAACAAGGGCCTTAGCCTAAGGTAGGCAATAAACTCATTCGATGGGCGATGCTGACGCATAATAGGCAACAAATATGCACATGGTGCTTAGAACATAGCATGCTATGGACTTTGTAAGTGTGGCTGAATAGCCTGTTTGCTTGATCTAACTTACAGCAAACCTACGTAAACACTATGAAACATCAGTGACATAGCTGAAACTGACTGGGAGCAAACAATCCAACATTGCCAGGCATGTTCTACTGTCAACGAGGAAGGCAGCGCATCGGGATTGAAGAGCAGCGCAGGTACATCAACCCCGCCCAAGGTGGCCGGCTCCTCCAGTTCCAACCTCACACCCGGACAATACGGAGTGGGTCCCACTTAATCCTTGAATCATTCCATTGCATGTATATGCACTGCAGAGACGATATTGTCCAGTCTGCCGGTATCCCTGGTATACTCACCTTGCCCTTCAGTCACATATGGTTCAATGCAACTTATCTACTTCTGCGTTTTGACAATTTCATTTTTTCAGGAGCTAACGCATCCAGAAATGAAGTGATAGTTTTCGTTACTCATGCTTGAATGAATGTTTACTTCGGACTGAGCCGGCAATCAGTGCAGTGACAAATAAAGCACTGCATCAGAGAAAATGAGGGCCGCGCCGCGCAAAAATATAGAAGTTGGCAACAATGCACTTTGAGTGTGGTTGTGGTTTCAGACAAACATCGTATACTGTGCATGCCTGAATAATGAAATTCAACTTGACTAGCCTAAGTCTATCTAAACCCAAATTAAGAGATAGTCTAGTCTAAGCAAATTGCAGCGACATGCTCAAGCAAAATTATGTTAAGCTCCAACCAGACAGCAATATGAAGCAGTATCATATTGCATTGCGTTTAATTTCGCTTTCACTTATGCTTTCAGGCGCAAGCTAAGCCAACAGTCTGTCTTACCAAGCTCTACATGCATTGCAGGGAGAAGTGATATTTGCTTTCGACTCCCGTCTTATCTGGTTCTTTCAACTCCCTCTGGTGCCCTTAGCTCAAAAAGGGTATTTATCCAATGTGATTAAGTAATTCTACTTATATAGACCATCAAATAATGCCGCTTTTTCACAACCACCAATAAATATCCTTCACCGCTATCTCGGACTGGTCTTAAGCTCTGAGCCAGCATTATTAGCCGTCTTCAATGGATGTCATGCCGTAAGCTTATAAGTATTTAGTCCATTCAGATGTTGATTGGTTGATGGGACGGCTGGACTTTTGCAATTGGTTGATAGGCATTAGTAAGTCCAAGTTAACGTTTGCCTAACGTGAACCAATCAATCACTCACATCACCATCAACCTTAGCCCCGAAGGATACAATCGCCCCCTAGCTCCCCGTGCAGGCCAAAGTTACACCTCCCCTACCCCCTCTCTCTCTTTTCCTCACAGCCCTCTCCCCGCGCCCTCTTTACTCTGCCCAAATCCCCTCTTCAATCTCAAGGGCCTGCTCTCTTTACCGAATACGGTGATGCATTCAAGACAGATGAGAAAAATCTATTGTTCTAATGCCATTGTGGCTTATTGTGGCTCGCACGGTCACTTACAATTGATTAAGGCAGCGTTAACCTGCGAGTGCATGTCCTCAACTCACTCGACTCGAGTAATCGACTTGAGGTATTCAATCGGCATGCACTAAAGGGATCAATCGACACTGCATCAGATTGAGCATTTGGCTGGAAGGAAGCGGAATGTAATCGAGGAGAAACATGAGACAAATGGGTAGTAGTTAAAGAGATGACATTGGAGATGACATTGATCGCCCACCTCCAATACACCCTCACTCCTAACCTTTCTATAACCTATGGAGGCCTATGACCTATAGATACCTATGCTTACTAAGTCGTTAGGTTAGGCTAACCAACCAATTTGAACCTAACCGTCACATTTAAAATCGCAAATGGCCTCAGTCTATTACTAGTTGGGTAAATGCAGCCTTATCTGTAGGCTCAATGCAACATTGGTCAATCGGGTGAAGATGAAGACGGCACACATGTTTTAGCCCCTGAGGTGTAAGGCCTAAGCTCTTTCAGCATAATATCCCATTACTAGTTGGGCAAATTCAGCCTTATCTGTAGGCTCAATGAAACATTGGTCAATCGGGAGAAGATGAAGACGGCACACATGTTTTAGCCCCTGAGGTGTAAGGCCTAAGCTCTTTCAGCATAATATCAACAAATCCGAGCAGGCGATGATTATCCGTCTTCGTCTTCTGCTTTTTTAGTTGGTACTCTGCAAGCCAATATATTGCCTGGAGAAGGTAAAGTGAGGGAGAGGCAACCTAGAGTGGTCCGGGGGACGTTGTAGATGGAGGCTGCTTTGATTCTGCTCATCTCCCCCTTCCGCACCGCCTGTGCAGCTGCCTTCAGGTCACCCGGCGGGTACTGCTTTAATCGCCTGCCAATATTCGTCTCCCCTTTGCAGCTAAAAACCCCCTTTCATCCTCTGCACAGGCCTTCGCTGGCCTTTCTCCTGAGCAATCTCTTCAGGCTTCTTTAGCTCTGCTCATCTTTTCGAGACTGTCCAAAAGAGCAGGCAGACAGGGGTGGGGTATTTTTTGGTTCTCGGATACCCACGGATCCCGTTCTCGGACACCCACGGATTCTTCGCCATCATCCCCAAGCCCAAGTCAGTCGGCTCTCCTTCTATGTTTTCCAAACTCCAAATCATGCTATGTTAAGGATTGCTAAATGCAGAAACACCGAAAATGCACTATGTTTCAATGGATTGTCTGATGTTTCACAGAGCCTACAAATAAGACTGATTTTACCCTACTACTAATATATGCAGCCAGCGTACCATCGGTGTTTAGCATTGAAATTACCTTATTTGTAGGCTCGTTATGGACATCGCCATTCACTACCTCGCCCGCACTCTCACACAAGTACATGCGGCGATGTGACAGCTCCAACATGGCGGCCAAGCTTTGGATCGCAATGGTTAAGCAATCACGAAATCTAAATTCAATGAGCTAAATTCATCTCAATGTAAATTCCATCTAATGTGATTTAAATTCAATCTGCAAACTATCACTCATGCTGACTTAGTCTAATTCACAGCGTTGCTTTCTTAGAGGGGGGGGGGGCTGGCTGGCACGAGGACTGGGACCTGCTTGACTAACTCCGATGCATGAAGAGGGGACGCCGAAAATTTCCCATTGTACAAATGAGTGGACAATCCCACTTCATTGTTGTCATCCTCTTCCTCTCTTCTTTTTGATTTTCGAATGATATTTTTTAATAAGAACTGGAGCAAGAAGCAGGACGCGGGTGTGGAGGTGGAGATGTTCCAGCCCGCCAAGCAGAAAGGCGCCACAGCTTGTGGCTTCTTCAGCCTTGCCTTCTTCATCGACATCCTCCTTGGCCACAGCCCTGAAGCACGGCTCTACCCTAGGCAAGCCCAAGTCCAGGCCAAGGTCCTAGCCAATCTCCATTCGCGGCAGCTGCAGGTTCTCCCGTTTCCTTTCACCTTCACAGCTCAATGATGCTGAGTGGTAGGTGGTCTCATTGGATGACCTGGAGCAGCCTCTGCCAGCTCGGTCCAGCTGCCGGGTGGTAGAAGACTGCTGCGGACGCCTCCGGCCTCAGTCTGAGCTCATGCTGCAGTGCGACGGCTGCAACCAGTGGAATCACGCCTCACGCCAGTGCACCAATCGTTCCAAGAGAGATATTCGTATTGCGGCAACTTCTTCTGCTCCATATTTCTGCTCTCTATGCCGACAGTGATTTTGTTATGGCTTGTCCTAGTTCTTGATTCTCTCATAGTGACAAACTCTTTTGCATTGTTGCAATGGTAGCTCACAGTCCTAGGGCGCGACAGCAAAACCTAATCAAGCAACCTAGTTCTTGATTCTCTCATAGTGACAAACTCTTTTGCATTGTTTCAATGGTAGCTCACAGTCCTAGGGCAAATCAAAACCTAATCAAGCAACCTTCAATGGATGAAATAACCATCAATGGGCTAGTTATGTGGGCGGATGACGAGCGTTGAAAAGTCGGCATTGTGGATTAGGTGGAAGGCAAAGCCCCAGTTTGCCCTAGCTTGCTTGGCGCAGGACAGGCACTCACACTCCACACAGAGACGTCACACTCGCTCAGAGATGATGAGGTGGAATGGAACTGAACTCGAGGAGGGACAAGCCTATAAATGTTTCCTCTTATGTTTCACCAAGCCTATAAAGAGAGAATGTGAGTTCTTCGATTCGATGGTTCCAGGAGTTCGTTTGTCGAAAGGGATGTGACGTAAATAATAAATTGCCGTCTGCTTATGAATGAGCAGTGAATTTTGTATATGGACCAATAGCAATGAAATGGGCCTCTCAAAATGTATGCTTAATTTAATTCAAAATGAATCACGATTGTGGAAAGGTTAGGTTAGGCGTTCAATGTTAGGTACAGGTTAGACCAAATTCGACTAATACTTACTTGGGCTTACCTGATCTGGGTCAAAGCGTCAGATAAGCCGAAAGAGAATACAATGGAACTGGTTTAGAAAGTTCACTGGATTATTTGAGCACGCGCCTTCCCGTGTCGTGGGAACAATTGAGCATCAGTTTGGAAGCGCTAAAATAAGCCAATTGTATAACTGTAGTCCGGTACAGGCTGTCTTCAGGCTGTCCAACTATTCTGGTCATCAACTTTGTGGAGTAGAACATGGTAAGAATCCTGGTCATTGTCAGTATTTAGTGGCTCTTTAAGTGGTTGTATGTGGCGATGCTATGTGTGGAAAGCGAGTTTTTAAGTGGGTCTAATGGGTTATATTTTGACAGGGTTCTGTGGCAATGGGAGGTGGGACGCAGGAGCTCGTGGACATACTGGGGCGACTGCCGCATGTGGCCAATCGCATCATCGACCTCCTGGACATGAAGGAGTGGGCCTGTCTACAGCACACCTGTCAACGCATTCGCGCCGCCGTCCACCGACACGCACAGCCGACCTATCTCGGCATAGAGATAGACTTCCTCGAGCAGAACCCAGGGCCAAGACTCGTGATCGCCAAGCAAGCCCCAGCCCAAGACCTGCTACGAGCAAAGAGCCCAGACCCACGCGCCATTGTTGTTGACTTTCTCCTTGCACTTGGGGCTAGGCAATGTCCCTTTGCTGATTTTGCAGATGAAGACAGCAGATGAAGAAGGTGCCAGCTGCAGCATGCTGGACGTGGCGTGGAGTCGTTGGAATTTGAGCCGCCTGACAAATCTGGAGCTGGCCATCGAGTGGGACTTTCATCATCCGCATCCCACGCTGCAGAGGCAGCTTCGGGAGCTGAATCACCTGCGCAATTTCGACCTCACCCAACTGCGTGGACTGAAAGTCAACGTTCGGGATGGCGCCTCCTGCTACGAGCACTTCACATGGCTGCCGGAGGTCGTGGGGCAGCTGGAGTCGGTTGAAGGCCACTGCTACAGCGTTCTCGCCCTGCCAGGCCTCAATGGTGCGCCCATCCGTCGGTGCCAGATGGACTACGACCCCGGCCTTCTGTCGCCCCTCCCTGCAGCCGACGTATCCTTCCCTACCCTGCAAGAAATGCGGCTATTCAACTTTGGTTCAAATTTTCCTGCCTTTAGTCCAATCTGATCTGAGACTAAGTAAGGTCTTTACAATCGTATTATTTGGTTGGCATACAATATAGCTCAACTTTGGTTCATATTTTCCCGCCTTTAGTCCAATATGATCTGAGACTAAGTAAGGACTTTACAATATTTGCATGGGCTGGTTGCTGTATTTGTCTGGTAATGAGATGACCTCAAATTTGAAGCCTCTTCGTTTGTCGTAAATCCTTCTTCCGCGTCCCTCCACATCTATTTCGATGTCCAGGAAATGTATAGTTCCCTCTTCCACGGTGTCGAAGTTGAGTGGTAGCGAAGGTGGGTACATATCTTTCGCTATATTTTCCAACAGGTCCCCTTTGAAGCATATGATGTCGTCTATGTATCTTCTTGTCCCTGTCAGTCTTCTGCCTGTGCCATAGTTTTCCTGGTTAGTTAGGTAGTCGTATTCCAGTTTTGATAGCACCAGATCTGCGACCAGAGGACTGCAGCTTGTTCCCATGCTTACTCCCTTGACCTGTCTGAATAGGGTACCTGAGTATTCGACATAGGCTTCTTCTACCACATATTTTGTCATATCTCTCACTTGTTTTTCTGTATAGCTGTTGTCCCTTCTTTCTTCGGAATTGTGCATATATGCCCTTTTTCCTTTGGTAATGTATTTATTTTTCCTAAATACTATCTCTACTATGCTGTACAGACTCTTTAGGATGAGTTGGTGTTCCAGGGCAGTGAATAGAGTACTAAAATCTGCAGTTACCATACTGTCATTGGGTTTGCATCTCCCTGTTCTGATGAGGTGTATAATTTCTCCACTATTCTTTATGCTCCAGAATAGGTCCAGGCCCCTTCTTTCTCCTACGCTTTTGCAGTACCTTTCCCAGTTGGCTTTTATGCAGCTGTAGATGTTCGTCATAGCAAGACCTAGTGATTTCAGTGAACTTCGTTTTGCACCCGCAATAAATCTAGCACCGATAGGTGTCTTGTGGAATTTCGGAGACATCCAGATGGCTGGAATTGTCTTGTTTTCTTCCTCCAGTTCGCCTAGGTGAAATTCTCTGAGTATTTCCTCATGATCTTCCATGAGTCTGGCCTTGTCTTGGTCTCTGACTGGTGTGTAGGTCTCATTTCCTTCGAAGGTGCTGGTGTTATCTGGCTCAATTCTGACTCCTAGTTCTTTGTTGAGTCTCTCAATGTAGGCCAACTTGCATATGATAGCTATGTTGTTTGAGGCTTTGTCCACTGGTGTAATGACATAGTCCCTGTGCAGCATTCGCAGTTCTGTTTTGAAATCCTCATCCGCCACCAGAA
The DNA here is from genome assembly GCA_030248095.1 of Ptycholaimellus sp. GST1_10. Classification (NCBI taxonomy): domain Eukaryota; kingdom Metazoa; phylum Nematoda; class Chromadorea; order Chromadorida; family Chromadoridae; genus Ptycholaimellus; species Ptycholaimellus sp. GST1_10. The sequence goes on along the minus strand of JASANA010003663.1, from coordinate 55,525 downwards.
TTTCACATTCTTGTTCGTTTTTGATGGTAGGTACCAATTTGTTGTAAGCTGTATCTAGCTCCATGCACAATATCGAGTAAGCTGTTGATGCTTCTTCTTCTGTTATTGCCTTTGACTTCATGAGTTTTTCTAGCCAGCTTTGTAGGCACAGTGCACTACCATATCTTGCTACCAGAGCTCCGCTTCTGTCGTGTGGTCGAAACTTTAGCCCTTTGCTAAACATTTCCTCTAGGTTCCTGGGGAGCCAGGTGAGATCGCCTGTGAGTACATGTCCTTCATCATTTTTTAGCTTTTGGGGCATGTGCCGACACCTACAGCCCTTCTGCACAATTTTCTCCATAGTCTCCTTGTCCAGCCCTTTTAGGAACTTGGAGTAGTTCAGCGCTATTGATCCCAGTTGTTCTGGTAGTATATTGTAGAACCGACTTTCGTCGATTATTTGCTTGGATAGTGGTAGTTGTCTTTTACATTTTGATAGTATCCGTTCTGCGCTTATGGCTGTGCTCCATCTATTGCTATATATCTGTGGCACGGAAATTTTAGGCAGTGGTTTTTGTTTCACGTTTCTAGATAGTGAGAACCGCGAAGTAGCATAGCTAGTAACTAATTGGTATATGCTATATGCTTGTTCATTATTTTCGTCTCTCAGATAGGTAATGAGTCCCTTCAGTTCTTTGTTTTTGAGGCATCTTAGTAGCCCAAAGGCCTCTTTCCTTTTGAATCTCATGTCTATCAAGGTGGTTGCTGTCAGTTCAAAGTCTTCCCTCATGTTCAGGGTATTCTCCTCTCCTTTTCGCCTTCCTCTGACCTTGCAATCTCCTCGGGGTATTGCTCGTTTGGTGGCTATTTGGAACCAAGGGCATTGTCTCCTGTCCACTGGATCTGTCGATTCTGTAATGGTGCCGTAGCCAACTGCATTTGTGTTCAGCCCCCAAGGGTATACGGTGTTTAGGGCAATTGTCCAGTCTCTTTCCCTCTCTTCTAAAGCTCGTGGATTCGTTTTCAGCTCATCTTCTGTTATTTGATCAAGTATTTTGACCTTGGGATCTATTGGCCTTCCGTGGGCGTGGTGCAGATGTTTGTAGACTAGCGTGTCTAGCTCCCCTTTCCTAATATTTCTTCTATGGTCTCGCATCCTATCCTTCACTCTCTGAGATGTCAACCCAACGTATTTCATGTCGCACCCAGGTTCAGTGCACTCCAGAGCATAAATAATCGACTTGCTATCGCATCCAACTCCTTGTTGTGTGTTGCAGGCGAATTTTTTGACTGTGTGGGATGGTGTAATCCAGTTGTTCTGGTCGGAGAAAGTGTTGCATGTACCACATCTTCCACATTTTACCGCCTTTTTCATCAAAGTATTTGCCTGAGTGACCAGTTTTTTGCCCTCTCTGTCATATAAAGCGTTTGCCTTAGTGTCTCTTGCCATTGGAATAGTCTGATTAGTCTGTATGACCCGTTCTGCCATGTGATCAATCTCTTGATGTGCCAGGTTTCTAGCTTGAGTGACCCTGAGTCTCCCATACCACATGCTCTCCTTTCCAGCCGGCCCTGAGACTGCTGCTCTACCCCGAGCCAGCCTGTGAGTAGAGTTAAGAGCTGGGTTTTCTTTAGGTTGTGACTTCATATTGGGTTTGAAGGTGAGTTTTGAGCCATCACCAAGGCTATGCTTCTAGAGTCCGTCTAGGTATCCTCTAGAATTTCAAGATTTTGGTGATTATACAAGATTCGAGTTCCTCACACCATGCAGATGCATTTGTCATAGAATACGTTGTCATCTTCCCTTCTATGATTTAAGATGACGGGTGGACTGTACTGTTAAGCACGTGGCTATCTGTAGCTGGGTTGGCCATGAGCTGGCGCGTCCGCGGAAGGGGTCAGGATCAGATCAATGGTATTAGATCACAACTAATATCTGGCTATCATTGTCCGTATGATTACTTTTATTTGGCATAGTAGGCTTTTCAATTTAAGTTTAGATGGCAAAATTTGGGGCAATTTTAATGTATTTAACTGGATTTGGGTTACCGAGGTTTTTAATTAATTTCCTCATCTTAGTTGGCAATGTAAACATTTGATGTGCTGACACATACTTTTCAGAGTAAGATTTAGTGACATGTTGACATGAAATTTAGGAGCGATTATATTCTTAAAAAGCAGTTTGTTAGCAAAACATATGTATTGTGAAATTTAACTATTGAATGTAGATTGAATGGTGGCGTATAAAAAACTAAATAAAGAAAGAAACAAGCACTTTCCGGCATCTTGCCTAAGTGCACACCGTCCGGCATCTTGCCTAGGTGTATAAATTCTAAGCGCTTTCCGGCATCTTGCCTAAGCGCTCACCCTCAGGTCTTCTTCGTTCTGCTCTCCTCGCCTCCTCATCCAGCCTGTAAGACTGGATCCAGGCCCTGGCCCTCGATCAGGCCAGCACTTGCTGCAGATGGAGACGGCTGTGTTGACGATGTTGTCGAGAGTGCGGATGATGGACAGGCCGCAGCTTGTGAAGCGGGAGAGGTAGAGGATCACTGCGCAGAGGCCGACCATCGCCACGATGGAAAGTGCCGCTCCCAGCATGAAGTAGATGGGCCGAAGAATCCTGTCCTTCAGACTTCTCACCTCCACCTCACTCTTCCTCTTCACCTCCTGTAGTCCCTCCGTCATCGCTCCTACGATGCCTGTGGGTGATCTGCTGTATTCTTTGATGTTCTGGGTCACTTCTGCTGGCTCCCAGGAGAGATGACTGGAGAATTGGAGCATCGCCTCTACTTGTCGGTCGATACGAGGCATGTCAGCTGAGTAGGCGGCGAGGGCAGCAAAGGGTTGGAGGATGGGAACGTTGTAGAGGGGAGGTGCGTCAAAGGTGATGTCAGGGGCGAGTTGGTGCAAGTGAGGGCTCATCAGGTAGGTAGCAAAGACGCCGCCGGTGAGGTTGCGGAAGTAGTCGCCGATCTCTCCTTTGTCGGTCTCGTCCACAAACTCGAACCGGGTCACCTGGTCACAGTGCACCTCCGGGCTGAACCAGGTCAAATCTCTGCTGCCTCCCTCAGGCAGGTAGAGGATCTGCCCGTTCATCAGTTCCACCGGCATGAACAAGGAGCAGAAGTCGTTTCCTGGTAGTCGGTGATAAGGATAAATCCTTTTCACTTCTGCTCTGTGGCATTTGCTGATGAAGATCATCGATCCTTTTACTTCAGCAGCGATGTCCTGACGCTTCAGCATAGCTCGCAGACCGTTGGTGGGGTTGAGGTAGAAGAGCTGTCTGAAGATCTGGTACTGGTGCTCTTCCAGCACGCAGATGCGATGTTCATCTAGCAGGCGACTCTCGTGGACGAACTTCGTCATGGCCTCAACGATGAAGTGGAGCTTTGGTGAGACAGGATCGGAGCTGTTCTTCGTCTTTTCCAGCGTTGACAGCCGGTCGTGGATGGCGTCAATGCGTCTGCGTCTATGGGCTAGTGGTTCTGCTGGATTCACTAGCCTCTTCTTCCTAGAGAATCCTAGAGCTGAACTAAGCTGGAAGCCTTTCAGCAAGAATTGGTAGTAGCGAGAAGGCTTCAGACCGATGCGCTTCATCCGGCTCAGCTCAGGTCCTAGGTCTCTTCTTCCAGGTCGCAGTGGCGGAGTGGAGGAAGAATTGACGCCGCTTTCCTGCCCTTCCGCAATCTGTGGATTCACCACTACCAACTTCCTATTCACCCTCATAGGAAGCCCTTCCTTGGACAACAAGATGTCGGAGGGAAGGCACTTCAAGGCAGGCTGGTTCCAGGTGTAGTCTGGATCAGGTAGGTAGGTGGAGAAGGCAGATTGGAGTGAAGGAATGCGGATGCGATTCTCTCCGATGACCTCCGCGTCGTAGGTGCCCTTGAGCTCGTAGGGGCAGAAGGAAAGCAGGGGAGACTCGTCCCAGACGATGGTGTAGGTGATCTTCCTGCAGAACTCCTTCTCGGCGTGGCACCCGGCCATGGAGCCCAAGCTGGACACCACCGACTCGTGCTGCACTGCCACCTCTCCGACGGTGAGGATGAAGTTGAGGTAGGTGACAGTCTTGTACCCCCACCACTCGTAGACTGGATAGGTGGTGGTGTTGGTGGAGTACTTGTAGGGGCCGATCTGGACTAAGGGAACGTCCCTGAAGTTCCAGTTCTGCCAGGCGGAGATGCACTCGTGCGGGGCCACCTCTCTCAAGTCCTTCCAGGCTACCTTCGACCACTGGTTGAAGAATGAGGTGTAGGTGCAGTAGTGTTGATACTCGATCCTGCACCTAGCGGCGGGGATGGTGGGAAGGCAGTAGTGGTTGACGTAGAGATCGACGGGGTGGTAGACGACCTCTTCCTGGGCGTGCTCCACGGCGCAGTCGCGGTGGAAGTCCGGGTAGACGAACGGCCGTCCTCCTGTCAGCACCTTAGGGCAGATGAAGAAGTCCACTCCTGGAGGAGGAGATGCTGCCGCAATTGCTGGAGGAGGTAGTGGGTCATGAGGAACTCGGACTGGAGGTGTAGGCGGCTGTACTTGAGCGTCGGCAAGCAGTTGGCCGCGAGACGGTATGGGGGCGGCGCTCACACCACCTCCGAAGCTCACCAGGCTCAGCAGCCCAATCAACAACCAGGGAAAGGTTCCCTGTCTGCCTATTCTCTCTCTCTCAATCCACTGTGGGGGCAGAGCTAGTGGCGCCGACTCTGACTGATCCTCAGCTGAGTGTCGACGAGTGTCGGAGCTGGGCAAGGAGGCGTCCTGAGAGACCCAGCTGCTGAACTGCTCGTTCTGCTGGGCGTCCGCCGGATCCTTGCCTCTCAGCTGCGCTTCGGAGTGATGCTGGAAGCGGAGCTTCAAACGCTCCTCGTCCCTGTAGCAGCCTCGAACTAGACCGAGGAACTCCTTTCGTAGTCCGCTGGGCTTCTGCTCTAGTCGCTCCTCCTGGAGTGAGAGTAGGGCCTGAGTATCCCTAGGAGTCCTAGGTGGGCGGATGTTGTAGAAGTCCTGAGTCGGCTGACTTCCCAAGGCGGCTTCGTCCAACGAGTCGTACACCACTCTTCGCCTTCTCTCCGAACGACGCTTTAGAATGCCCCTTGAAGGTTCCTTGGCGGGAAAGGTCTTGGGAGTGGAAGGGAGGGGGGCTTCTCCTTCCAGTCCTTGGAGAGTGAGTGATCCATCGCCGGCAGTCTCGTCGCCAACCTCAGGTTCCAGATCTTGCTCTCCCTCCTCGTCACTTCCTGCTCCTTCTCCCCGCGGTCTGGGCGGAACTTCTGGGGCGTTGATGGCGTTAGAGGCTGTGGGAGGCTCGTAGAGGATGGGGATGAGGTCGGAGATGTGGCGGCGCATCAACTCGTTGTGCTCGCCGCCTCCCTTCACCTTCTTTCTCACCAGCACCATCGCCTCCTGAGGCTCAGAAAAGCGAGAAGGTAGAAGCTCCACTAGACGGCCCAGCTTGAAGGAATGTCTAGGAGCGTTGTCCTTGCTGAGCCACACCAGCTCTCCTTCCATGGGTTCCCGATGTGCTTTGCCCTTCCTGGGCTTGTAGTGGTTCTTGCGCTCTTCTAGCAGGACCTGGGGCAGGTGCTCCCTGAACTCCTGCCAGAGCTTGGCCAGCTGGTGCTCGTAGACCTTCAGAACCTTGCCCCTTGCTCCGTACAGCTCCTCCGGGTCCTTGACCTCGTCGTCCCAGTCGGGCGGAAGGACGAGGTTGAGTTGAGGGTGGAGGAAGTGTGCAGGGGTGACCACGGAGCTGGACTCGCCGTAGGCGAAGAGGGGTCTGCAGTTGATGATGGCCTCGGTCTGCGCCAGCAGGAGCGTCAGCTCGTACTCCTTCAACTTGCGTCCGGACGCCAGCCTCTTCAACACCTTCGCCGTCAATCCCACCATGTTCTCCACTGAGCCGGCAGAAGCTGGATGTGTGGGAGGGATGGTGCGGATGCGAATGTTGTTCTTTGCGAAGAAGCTGGTGACGGCCGGATCGTCGGCCTTCAGCTCGCCCGAGCTGGCCTTGCCGAAGAGTGATTTGGTGGCCCAGAGAAGAGGTTTGGCGTTGTCGCAGTAGACTTGTCTGGGGAAGCCGACCCTGGCCATGATGGTGGCCAGGCCGTTCGCGATGCTCTGGCCCTCCAGGTCCGGGATGAGCTGGAGCGCCACCGCCCGCACCACCTGGCAGAGATACACCAAGATGTATCCGGTTCTCTCCACCATCAGCTCCTTAGCCTTCTCGTACTTCCTGTAGGGCTCCAGTTTCTGTCCAGGGTCTCTATAGACCTGGATGTAGCTGATGGGCCCTTTCAAGTCGATGGACACGTGCTGCATGGCGCAGGCACTGTCGAAGCGCAGAGCGGGGTACGGGCGGAATCTTGGAGAGGCGAAAGGCATCGCCTCAAACCTTCTGCAGACGCTGCACAGCCTGATGAAGGACTGCATCTTTCGGATCACTGATGTAATCCAGTAACGCTTCCGAAAGAGCCCTGCTGTCACTCTCGCCTTCAGATGTCCTGCCAGTTCGTGGAAGTGGAGGACTAGGAGGACTGTGAAGGGGTGATCGTTGGGAAGTAGCAGGGGGTGCTTGGCGTCGACAGAGACGTTGGCCATAGCCAGGCGGCCGCCACAGCGGAGAAGTCCGGACTCTCCTAGGAACAGGTCCAGGTCCCGGACCATGTTCGCCTCCGCCGACGGCAGGCGGCCCTTCTTCTTCTCGAGGACGGAGATGATGTTTTTGTAGGCCTTCATCTGGAGGTGGCGGACCCAGAGCTCTTCAGAGGCCTCTTTCTCGTCCGCCGTCACTGCCGCCATTCCTGGATTGGCCAGTCCTTTAGCCTTCCTCCAGGCTCTGCGTACGTAGGCGGTGACTCACAGGAGGGTAGGCAGGCCTCCCTTGCGGAGGTACTGCTCGGCCTGCATGTGGAAGGGGCCGGGGAAGCTGGCCTCCACGACCAGCTTGCGGGCGGAGTTCACCATGATGTGGTACTCGGGTCCGAAGCTCTTCTCCTCCTGCTTCCAGTCCAGAGGAGCCAGTCCGTCCGCCTTGTGTGTAGGAGGATCCCAGTTGGGAAAGTGGCAGGCCTCTCCCTGTGCCCAGCTGGGTCCATAGAACCAGAGGCGGAAGTTGTCTCTCTGCATGTACTCTGCAAAGCGGACGCCTCTGGAGGCGAGGTCGGCGGGGTTGTCCTCGCTCCTGACGTGATGGAGGGAGAAGTGGATGGACTGTTGCAGGCTCCGGATGGTGTTGATGCGGTTGTTCACGTAGGTCGTGGGCCCGCGGCCGAGATGGATCTGCTGGAGCGCGATCATGCTGTCCGTGTAGACGCGCTTCTCCACCACGCCGATGGAGCTCGGCAACTGCTTCTCCACGAAGCGAAGCAGCTTCACCGCCTTCTCCACCGCCAGTAGCTCGAGCTTGGGCATGTCTTCCAGGCGCCCTGGATTAGGAGAGGCTTTGGAGATGAGCAGAGTGCAGTAGGCGCCACTGCTGATCTCCCGACAGTTGCCGCACTCGTCAAGGATGCCGATGGGGACGGGTCTGGAGGTGGAGGAGGCGAAGGAATAGGTGTAACAGCAACAGCCGTGTGCCTTGCCGCTCGCGTCCGCGAAGGCCAGCAGCCAAATCTTGGACTGCGGCGACCAGGCCACCCTCCTCTGGATCTTCACTGAGGGCAGCCCTTCCAAATCCTCAAGCGCCTCCTTCCACCAGTCCTTGTACAACGCGGCGACAGCCTCATCCCAGTCATACCCGTCGGCCTGGATTTGACTGAAGAGCAACTTGGCGAGGATGATGATTGGGGAGTGGAGCCCGTGCGGGTCGAAGCGTCGGGCGAAGGTCTTAATCACCGTCCGCTTCGTGCAGGGCCAAAGGGGGAAGTTGATGTCGGTTTGGCCGATGTAAAAGGCGTCGAGGACGATGTCCCAGCCAACGCCGAGCACCTTCACGCCCTCCATCTTCCCTTTCTCCTCCTCGGAGAGGCTGGTGTTGAAGACCTCGCTGTTGCTGACGAACTCGCGGAGGTTCATCTTGGCGGCGTCAAAGATGGTAACCGCCTCCCGCTTCTTCTTCATCACCTCAGTGACGTTTGAGGCGCTGAAGGCGATGTTGTCGACGTAGATCAGCGACTGGATCTCCTTGGCCAGTGCTGATCCTTCTTCCTCCAGGAATGAGTTGATCACTACCTGAAGGACTGCGGGACTACTCTTGAACCCGAAACCCACGCGAGTGAGTCTCAGGTATGCGTAGTTCTCGAATGATGGTGGCTGCGTCGGGTCCCGTAGCCAGATGAATCGGGCAAGGTCTTTGTGCTCAGGAAGCAGAAGGATCTGGAGAAACGCCTTCTCCAGGTCCCCCACCACCAGGATCTCAGAGAAGCGGTAGCGGAGGAGGATGCCCATAAGGGAGCCCAGCAGCTGCGGCCCTGTCTCCAGCAGGTCATTGAAGGTCATGTTGGGGAGGACACAGGCCGTCGGGTCCAAGACTGGGCGGCACTTCGTGTGCTGCAACGTTGACTTCTCCACCGGGAAGCATGGGAGGTAGAACACCTGACGATCCTGGCGCTCCACCTCCTCCAGAGGCACTTCCTCGGCGTAGCCAGCCTCCACCATCTGCTGAATGGAGAAGTGGAAGGCCTTCCGCAGGTCGGTCCGCTTGTCGAGCTTCCGACAGAGGCTGTGGAGGCGGTTGAGGGCCTCGTTCTTGCCGTCCCTTGCACCTTCAGGAAACCTGCCGTCCCTGAAGGGGAAAGGAGCCATGAAACGCCCTCTGCTGTTGCGCTGCAGGTCTTCCTTGAATCGCTGCAGGGCGGCGGCGCGGGCGTCCTCCTGGATCTCGTCCTCAGTGAGCCCCTCGGACTCCAGAGTGTAGAGCTCCTTGAGCTCGCTGCTCACGCTCGCGTTCACCAGCATGGTGGCTTCCTTCTTCTGCCTTCGCGAGAGCATCACCTCCAGCTGAGGTGCTCCGATGAGAAGCTGGCCGATGGGGGTGTTGTTGACCGAGAGGAGAGGCGAGATGTCGGCCTCTCTAGTCATCTTGCCCAGGATGAGGCCGCCGACGTCCAGGCCGATGAGGATGTGCACCGGCATGTAGGCAGAGCCCAGTTTGGGTGGCATGTTCTCGATCCCCGGGAACTCTGCAGCAATCGCCTCCCACTCGTCCGGAGAGAGAGACGGGAGCATCTTCACAGGCGGGCAGATGTCCTCCAGCACTCGAGCCTTGAGCTCCATGGAGAAGCCGTTGGCGGTGTGTAGGTGCAGGCTGACGATGGCCATCCGCCTCGGCTGTCGCAGAGACTCCCCGAAGACTCCCACATTCACCACCTCCTCTCCTACCACCGGCAGTCCGAGGAGCTCAGCAGTGTGTTTCTCGATGCAGGTGATATGGGAGCCCGTGTCCAGGAGGCAGTTCACGGTCTCGGAGACGGGGCTGTCCTGGATGGGTGAAGAGGCGACCTCGGCGTGGAAGCGGAGGACGATGGCCTCGTTGCAGTTGTTGAGGGAGTCGGAGAGGTTGGAGGCCGAGTCCGTCATCGTCGTCATCGCCATCGGTAGCGACGAACCACCTCCAGGTCTCGTCCCCCCTTTCTTGCCCTCCTTCTGCCAGGCGTCCTTCTTCTGAGGTTTGTGCTGGGAGGAGGATGGGCGAGAGGAGGAAGGGTAAGGCTTTTTCTGCTGCTTCCCTTGCGACTGGCGCTGTTTCTGCGGTCGTTGTTGGGTACCCTGCTGCCTGCCGGCGGGCGAGGAATCAGGGTAGGCGGAGTAGCAGAGGGAGGAATGGTGGCTGGAACTGTCGCAGTGGCTGCAGTTGTAGGGGCTGCGGCACTGCGCCACCGTGTGCCCCTTCGCCAAGCAGAGGTAGCAACGATCGTACTTGGCAACCTGATCTTTGCGCTGTTTGGCGCTTTTATACTGGTCGCAATCCACCGGTTTGTGCCTTCGCATGCAGATGGAGCAGGATTTCTCCTGTTTGCTGCCAAAGTTCTTGCCGCCGTCTTTCTGCTGGGAAATGGAGATGGGAAGGACGGAGGGGGTGGAGTAGAGCTGCTTCTTGGATGGCTGTTTGGGGCGGGCGGAGGAGGAGGAGGAGTTGGAGGCCGCGGAGGTCTCCGAAGTCGTCGCTTGCAAGAGCGCGCTCTTGTTGCGCTGAGCCTCCACCTCCTTGTTGAGCACCTGGATGAGGTCGTACAGGGTGACCTGGTGAGAGAGTAGACCCTGGTTGGTCAACTTCTTGGCGACGGAGCTCGCCACCCTGTTGCTCAACTTCTTCATGGTCACGCTGACCAGGAACTGCAGCTGCGCTTCCTCCATCTTGCACTGCTGAGACAAGAAGAGGTAAAGGTTCCGAAGTTTGTCCCGGAAGGACTCCAGCCCCTTGAAGTCCGCCCCGGGAAGCGATTGGATGGAGGCTAAGGCCTCCTGCACGTGCGCCGTTGGATTGTTGTAGGCGTCCTCCAACACCTTCATCGCCTGGTTGTATCCGCCTTCCATGCTCTGGAGGGACTTGATCTTCTCGGCAGCTCCGCCCTTCAGGGCCTTGGAGAGGTAGATCATCCGCGTTGCCGGATCCTCCACTCTCTGGTCGATCCACAGTTTCCAATGCTGTTTCCAGGTGGGGTATTGGATGTAATCCCCAGAAAAGAGTGGAAGCTCGAGAGGAGGGAGGTCTCTGAGGCTGGCGGCGCCGAGCTTGAGGGCGATGCGGTCGACCACGCTCTCGACGCCCTTCATGAGGCCATCGAGGGAGACCTGGCCCGGGTTGACGTTGCTCTGTCCGGAGGTCTGCGTGGGTTGAGGGGGCGGAGCCGTGCTGGACCCTTCTCCAGTAGCCTGCCCTCCTCCACTTCCCTGCCCTCCTCCACTGCCTTCCAGAGAGACTAAATTCACTGTCACAGTCGGTTCGTTGCCTCCTTGTGGATGTTGAGGCGCGGATCTGGAGTTGGGCGAGGGATGGGTGAAGAGGTCCGCCCAGGATCTCCCGCTAGGAGAGGATGATGAGGCGCTGGGTGGAGGCGGGTGTTGCGGAGACGCAAAGAGCCCGGCTCCGACAGCGTTTGCCCTGCCAGGTGGGGTGATGGGTGTCTGGTAGGGGTTGTTGACGGGGGCCGGAGGAGTGAAGCCGGAGGGATGCTGCAGGGGAACTTGATTCCTGAGCTGCTGTACGAAGTTGTCCAGCTCGGCTTCATCCTGGCATCCGCTGGTCCGGCGGCCCTGTCCTTGGGCCTGCTCGTGCTGCGCCATCATCTGGTACTGCGGAGAATGTCTCGCAGCCGCCACATTCGTAGCCGCGGCGTGCCAGGGGTCCTGCAGACCTCCTCCATTCCCCAACTCCACCCCTCCTCCTCCCAGCTGTGGAGTAGGAGAGAGAGTGTTTTGAGGTGGGGGCAGAGGTTGCAGGGGACGGAGATGTTCCGCTCCGCTGATGGAAGTGGCGCGGAGGCGCACGGCAAGGGCGTCCGTGTCTAACTGGAGCTGGCGCGGAGGGACCGGGGCTCGATGTCGGGGTGTGGCTCGCACCGGCAGGAAAGGGTCCTGCTCCCATCCTGCTCCTGGAAGTCCTCGGCCTGGCCCAGTAGCTACTGGTCCAGGTTCCTGCCGCAGTGCCAGTGCTCCAGCTTGAGGCTGCTGAGCATCCTCTTGGCCAGCCTGTTCCGCCTCCCACCGATCCTCCTGCCTGTCAATGCCTAGCTCGTGGAACGTATCTCTGACGCCGTTGTGCCAGGTCATGAGGGTACGGACGTGGCGGGGCTCTCCGAAGAGCTGGCGACGGAGAGTGCCTCCTCTGCTCCTGGAGCGGAAGCGGAGGTAGGTTGATGAGGAGCAGGTGCGTCTCCTCCTTCCCTGTTCCAGTTCTCGTTCCTCCTCCACTGAGCGCATGGTGGCATCCAGGGCCCCGGCGCCCTCCAAGGGGCCGGTGGTGGACATGGCAGACACCATGGATGTATCGGCAGGGGCTGAGGTTGCCATAGAGGCATCCCTGGAAGGGGCTGATGAGGGGGGAGGAGGAGCTGGATGACCAAAGGGTGCCATGGCCATTGCTCCCGCAGGGGCCTGAAGTTCCTGTAGACCCGCTGGGTGTGTCCATGGTAGCGCGGCTCCTGTGGCAGGACCCAGGCTGGCGGGCGGCCTCTGGGGCGTGGAGGGAGCGGGACGGGACGCCGGAGACGCGTAGGGGACGGTCTCCGGCACCGCCAGAAAGGGCGGGATGGCCGGTAGGCCCAGGATCCCTTCGATGGCCCTCGGGGGGTCGAAGATAGGAGGGCGAAAGCCAAAGGGGGCCTGTGCTGGAATGCCAGGCATGTTTGCTCTTCCCCTCTGGTCCATGCAAGAGGCGGGGGAAGAGGGGCGGCTGGGAGTCCTGGAACGGTAGGATGGAGGTGGCGAGAAGAGATGAGGGGGAGGCAGCCAGAGGTCGGGCGGGAAAGGAACCGGTGCTCCGATCTCGCCTCTCTGGGCCACCTGCCTAAACTGCCACGGCACTACCGCCAGAGAAGTGCCCTGAAGACTACGACTCCCTTCCTGATAGCTGATGGCCATCGGCGATCGCTGAAGTTGAGGAGGGGAGCTGTGAGGGCGCATCGGAACGTTCCCGTAGACCGTCCTTGGGGGTGTTGTTAGGCCGTCACGATGAGCTGGAGGGAGTGCAAGGTGTCTGGATTCCCGCGGAACTAGAGCTTGTCCTCCAGCTTGCAGTCCAGGGGCTCCAGGAAGTCCAGCTGATTGAGGCGCTGGTCCGCCTGAAGCCACCGTGCCGAGAGGGCGAGGGACTACGGCTCTCTCTCTCTGCTGGCGTAGAGCGATGGACTCCGGGCCTTCCTCCAGTGGAAGAGGAGGCGAGGTTGGAGGGAGAGCCGGCTGCTGCTCCTCTGGGCTGCAGGGCTGTGTTACTCCTGCTCCTCGGAACAGAGAAGCCTGATCCACCTCAAAGGCCACTCTGCCAGCCTCCTGCAGCATGGCTTCCAAAGCATCGATTCTTTCTGCCAGCTTCACCATGTGGCTGGTGACTTCGTCGTGCTCCTCGGAGCCCGGGTTCAGGGAGTCCAGATAGTCTCGCAGGTGGTACAGCTTGAACGTCACCTGTGCATACTCCTCTGAGACCTCCTCATACGCCAGTACCTTATCCTGGGACTCCTGAGGTGTGATTGAGGAATCTTCAGTGGAGTCCATAGGAGGCGCCGGGTTGCGAGGCTCAGTCCACTGAGGTCCCCGTCCGGGACCTCCTGCCGTCACTCCTTGTTCAGGCGGACTCCCTCCTCCAGCCTGTCGTCCAGATGGAGCCTCCATCTTCGCCTGTCCTCCTGACTGCACAGTCACTGGAGATGGTTCCCGGCTGGCTGGAGAGAGCTTGGAGGAGATCTCATTGTAGGCAATGAGGCACTGGTTCTCCAACCCTTTGGCCAGCTCCGCGCCCAGGACCTGGGGGGCGGCTTCGCAGTAGCTGGCTATGGTGGAGGGTTCGAAGGTGCCCTGAACGACGAGCTGAACCATCAGGTTCTGCCAGGTGTAGCCCTTTCGCTGGGCGCACTGGCAACAGCAGTAGTGGGTGCCTCGGCGTACAAGCATAGCGTTGAGGCGCTCCAAGCCGGCTCCATGGTCTCCTAGAAGGCCGCCGGTTGCTTCATCCATTGTGCAGGGTGCACACAAGGGTTGCATGCACTCCCCGCACTGGACGACCAACTCACTAGGAATTGGCTTTTCACATCTTCCGCACTTGAGCTCTTCTGCGCTCTGCATTTCCGCTCAAAGATTCGTTTCTTAGCGAAAGTTGCAGTGAGGAAGGAATGCGTGTCCCTATACACGCCTATAGCTCAGGCTCAGTCTCTCTATCCTCTCTGTGATTGGGATTGTGGGGGCGCTCTCTCTCTCTTCTCTCTCTTTTCTGTTTCTCTAGGGTTGAACTTGATTGAGACGATTTGTTAGTCCTTAGATTGTGACGATTGGCGGGATTGATTGCTGGTTTGTGAGGAGTCAGCAATAGGAGGCTATATTTTCTAGAACAGCACTGCTAGACTAGCACTACTAAACAGCACTGTTGCGAATGATAGTGCGCAGGCGCTCCATCAGAGCTTCCTGCTCACTGGAAAAGCGGGGGTTTGGGAAGGAGAGGGGAGGGGGGAGCGTAGAAGGTGCTGGCCCCAACCACACGTCCTCCGGCCGCAATCCCGGCGCCTTCCAGATGGGGCTCCATCGGCGCTCGCGGCTTGAGGGCCGGGGGCTGTTTCGTCTTCGCTCCCCGCGGTAGCTGTCCAACCGCCTGCTCAAAGAGGCGATTCCACGGGCGGGGTCGAGCTTCAAGAAGGAGCCTCTTTCAAGACGTCGAGAAGAAGGATGTGCTGAGTAGAGGTGCAGTGCCGATTCAAGAAGAGTGTGCCAGGAGGTGTGCAAGAAAGGGTGCGAAAGAAAAGGGTGGGTTGTTTGGGTACCTTCCGCTTTCCCCGCGACGTCTCAAGGGACTTGTCCCTGGGAGAGCGATGCCAAGGGCGGGGGCTGAGAGGGCGTCCTTGAGGGGATGCCTTGGCCATGGCCCCGCGGTCCGAGCGCAGGGAGGCGTGCACCTCCTGGGATGCGCATGACGCTGAGGGAGGGTGGAGGGGGAAGGGGGGATTGGAGGGCGACTTTGGTGGTGACCTTGGCAGTGATGGAGATCTCCGCGTAGTGGCTGGAGCGGGACTCCGTGCCCGAGGTCACCGCCCTCTTCTTCTCCTCCTTCGGCGCCGGGGCCCTGGCCTCCTCCCTCCCTTCCTCCTCCGTGGCGTCCTCAGCCTTGGCTTCAACTGCAGCCAGCTCCTGCTGCACTCGATTGACGGCCAGGTCACCGGAGGCGGAATTGAAGCGGAAGGGAGGGAGGCCGACGAACTTCTGGTTGATGGAGGTGACGTGTTCGTAGATGTCGGTGAGGGCCTTGCGGTGGTTGGCGCAGTTGTCCAGCTCCTTCAGGATGTCCAGGTGCTCCTGGGCGGTGAACTGCGTGGCGCTGAGCATCGCGTTCTCCGCCTCCAGCTGCATCAGTCGCTGCTGCTGGTCCACGGTGTTGGAGAGGACGCGGCGGAGGTGGCCCACCTCCTTCTCCAGCTGCTGGTTCCGGGCTGTCAGCTCCGAAACCTGCAAACTGAAGGGGTGGCCTTGGGGACTCTTCAGGTTCTTGTAAAGTTTGGAGAGGCGTCTTCTGGTGGACTCCAGGTCCTTGCCGAGGTCGTAGTTGAAGTCGCGGAGCCTTTCATTCATGCCGTAGACCTCCCACATGTCCTGGACCTCCTTCTTCAAGAGCTCCTTCTCGGCTTCCGACTGACGCAGCATGTCCTGGAAGATGCCGATGATGTCCATGCAGCGGCGGCGGACCTCTTCCGCTGTCGCCAGCCTTTCCTCCACGTCCTCATTTCCTTCCACCTCCCTTTCCAGAACCCACTTAGGGAGGCTGTGGAGACGCACAGCCTCCGCCCTACAGCCACACAGACGGGATAGAATGCCTACCCGAACTGCATCGGAGACCTTGTCCAGGAGTGGGGGAGGGAAGGGCTCCTCCTCTTCCTCCTCCTTAGCCTCCTCCTGGGCCTCCTCCTTGGCCGCCGGAATCTCCTCAGCGGCGTCCTTGGGGGGAGGGGGCGGAGGGGCGCCCTCCAGTTCCGCCTCGGCTCGGCGGTCCGCGTCGGTTGGAGGGGGCGGCGGGGGAGGGGGAGGGGAGGATTTCTCCGGGGGGTTGGGAGGGGGGAAGGAAGGGGGAGGAGGGGGATGTCGGCCTGGGACGAGCTTGCGCCACTCCTCTCCATTGGCTCCTTTCTTCTCCGGCTTCTTCCCCTTCTTCTGCTCTTCAGGAGTGGAGAGCGGGGGGCAGGGGGAGGGGGGAGCCAGTTCCTGTGTCTTGGGAGGGGGAGAGGGGGGAGCGGGCATGGCTGCGTCGGGGTGGATGGGCTCGAGGGGATCGGCGGGGTCGTAGGCCGCAGAGTTGTCCTCCGTGTGGATGACGACCTCGACGAGCTCGATGTTGGGGTTGGCGTCCTCGGCCTCTTCCTCCTCCTCCTCCAGCAGCTCCTCCGGCGCCTCGTCCACGATGATGAGGCGATCGCTGTCCGCGGAGGCGTCCAGCACATCCTCGTCTCCCGACACCGCCTCCAGTCCATCCTCCAGGGCGGCCTCACCCTCCGTTTCCTTCAAGGCCGCCTCCACTACTTCCAAGGCCTTCACCATTTCGTCCGATTCCTCTTCTCCTTCGTTTTGCTGCCCATACAGCCAAACGTGTAAGTCACGGAGATCAGGAGAGGCCTTAGAGAAGGGGACTTCGTTGGAAGAGGCGGAGCTGAGCGAGGACTCGGACTCGGAGCCGGGGTTGGGAGCCGGCTTCGTCCGCGTCGTCTTCTTCTCCATCTCCACCGTCTCCACCACCTCCACCTCCTCCACCACCTCCACTGGAGCCTCCGGAGCCGTGGGCTTCTTCACCACCTTCTTCACTTTGGTGGCCTTCTTCATGCCGGAGGACGAACGGAGGACCTTGGAGGGCTTGGGGGTGGGCTCGGTGGGATGCATGGCGCGCATGGCGAATGAGGCAGAGTTGGAGATGATAGCTGTGAGAGAGAGAGAGAGAGAGAGAGAGAGAGCAGTGAGAGATTGGCCACTGCAAGCCCTTTTTATGGGAGTGCGCGGGAGCTGATTAAGGGCCCTCAAACAGGGCCCGCCCTAGGTCGGGCTTGTTTGGTTACAAGATAAGCTCTTGCAACTGTTGAGTTGTGGGGGCCTCTTTGAGGAATGGCCGTCCAAGCGCTGATAACAGCCGCTTGTGCCCACAGAGTAGCAGTAGCTCAAGCGCATGGGCACTGCTATTGCTCTTCTCCTGCTCTGTAGGCAAGGGACAGGCCCGTCAACCTGTTTACCTTGCAACCCCTGGACTCAGCACAGCCGTCGCTGTATACTGAGTTGAGGCCTGTTGCAATCAGTGCCTCCTGCAGGGGGCGTGGACAAGAGAGCGGAGGGACACGAAGGCTAGGCTCACTGCAGCCTAGGTCAGATAAGCCTGATTCGCTGCAAGCAACCAGAAGGTCCTGGCAGCGTCACTGCTTCCTTAGCAGCAAACAAGCTGAAGACGCAGTCCACAAACTGCGAAAGCGAAAAAGCACCGAAAAGATTTTCAAATGCCGATCGCAGCTCCAGTTTCGAAGGCTGAAGCGAAGAGTACTAGCTGAGGCAGGCTGGCAAAACACGCCAGTCTGCTGGTGCAAGAAAGTCGAACTCGAGCGCTCAGGCCTGTCGCCTCCAGAAGGCTTTCGGAAGCCAAACAAGGGGAAAGGTGTGCACTCCTTTCGTCCAGGTCTGGATGCAGGCTGCTGTTGACTTTTGGCGCAGAAGCTGCAGCCAATGCTGCGGTCGGTGAGGTCGATTGCAGGGGTCCTGGCTGGCAAGCCGAGAACCCGACGAACTGCTACCAAGTGCTGCGCCGATCCACTCCATGGTCGAGGAGGAGGGAAGGGCGTAGACTGTAACAATGCTGCTGTGGAGGTTGGTGAACGGTTTGATGTTGCCGAAGCGATGGACGGTGTGCTAATGCGTGAAGCTGGCCATGTTGTCGAGCTTAAGCATTGTGTCCGCCACCACCAAGCCTTCCATTCTTTACTACATACCAAGATTGGTGAAGAGGTTTTAGGGCAACAACTGGACGCAGAGGAGAAAGGCAGGCGGTTAAATAAGAAGCTGATAGCACCCTAGACGGCCAAAGTTCAATGTCGTCATGCTGAAGCTGCACACTCTGCACTGTCACGGCACCAAAGACAGGGCACTTCCTTTGCCTGGGTGTCACGCGCGGGGATTTTGTGCCATCTGCTCATCAATTAACTAGGCCGTTTTGCTCTTTTTTGGCTAATTTTCTATATTTATAGTTGTCGGTGCGTAGGAGTGTGGGGTGGGGGTGGAGGTGCCCGGAGACAGTAGTCTTCGTCGCGGGAGCGCCTTCCCTCCTCCCCCACTTCGTATGCTTCATGCTCATTGGCTCCCGACCTCTCCCGCCAACTCCCCAGACACAGCTCGCCCGTCGGGCTCCTCCCTTCACTTGCACCTCACACTCCCTATCCTCTTCTTTCTGCTTTCGGAGCACCTTCTAAGAAAAGCTGGTGGTGGTGATCTCATGCAAGCGCAACACAGCGACCCTCTTCCACTTTGTCAAGGCAGACCACATCCGCAAGCAGCTCATCCCCTTCCTCATCGACCTCTCTCACCCTTTCGACAATGCCATCGGGAAGGATTGCGTCACCCCCCACCTCCTCTTACCCCTTCCTCCCCAACAGCGTTGTATGGAGCCTGTATAGCCAGGGGAAAGGACTTTGGAATGGCCGCCAGCTGCAGCAACCTCGCCTCGCTTCGCAAGCTCAGCAGGTGCCCAACCTCTCCTTCCTCCTCTTCTACATCCTCTTCGCTCGCCATGGACTTCACCGATGAGGACATCATCATCTCCAAGCACACCCACTCCTGCATCGTGCTGGACAACAGCCCCTGCAACAACCTCATCTGCCCCGTCCTCTCCCATCACTCCACTCGCCTCCGCTGTCAGCAGTGCAACAAGATCCTCTGCATCAGTGGAGCAGGAGCCTACTTCGTGCCCGGCGGTTCTTCCTCTCCTACGCTCTACAAGACCACCCTCCATGCCTTCCGCTCCTTCCGCATCGACTCCTCCAACATCCTCCCCCACTACACCTGCCCCCACTGCAAGCTCGCCAACGACTGCAAGCCCTGCCCCTTCGTCAAGCAGCTCTACGACCAGAAGCTCTACCCCAACTCCAGCCATGTCTACTCCTTCATCCGCAAGGCCATGCCCCAGCTCACCGTCATCACCAACAACAACAGCCCAGCACATGGACCCCAGGAGGAGGTGGACCTGGAGCTAGATGGGGATGAGGAGGATCAAGGGACGCTCAGGACACTGGACAAGACCGGCTCCGGACTGCCAGACCAACACCTCCCTGAGGAACGCTGAGTCCTGGAGCATCAACAGCAGACCGGCATCTCCAAGAAGCAGTTTTGGCAGCAGCGGTACGAGGACGCCCATCTGGCCTATGACGCCATCAATCAGCGTGAGGCCACGACGGAGGAGGAGCGCAAACAAGCCCACGTCGACCTCCACCACGCCACCATCGAGATGGAGAAGGCAGAGGAACGACTTGAGAGGGAAGTGCAGCGAGAAGAAGAAGCCGCCCGTGCCCAAGCCGAGGCGGAGGAGGTGGAGTGACAACGTGTTCAGGACGAGGTGGAGGAGACCAACCGCCAGGAATGCCTCGCGGACCTCACCAACCTCAACCGCTCCATCAAGGACGTCACCAATCCCAACACCATCGTCGTCTCCACCACTCCTGCCCAATGCACCGGCCACTTTGACTCTGCCCCCAACCCATCTCACCCAGCCACCGAGGAGCCCCAGGAGTCATCTGGACCCCGGGAGCTTCAGGAGATGCAGGAGCGCCTGATGGTTCAGGACAAGGTCATCGCCGACCTTCACCATCACCGCTCCGAGCAGACCCGCCTTCGCATCGCCGCCGAGGCCCAACTCCAAGAGCTATGAGCTGGAGAACAAGACCTTCGGCAACAAGCAGAGCTCCAACGAGAAGACCGGATCAAGGCTCAGGCAGAGCTGGAGCGCCTCTGCACCCAGAACCTCCTCGCCCAGCAGGCCCAGGAACAGGAACGCAAGGAGGCCCAGCAAGCTCTACAGGCCATTCAAGACTGTCTTCAACGTCTAGAGCAAGAGTCGGCACAGAAGGAGGCCGCATACCGAGACAACGAGGTCCAGGTCGCCGCCGTCCTCAACAACCTTCACCTCGACAACATCCGCCTCCAGCGTCAGCTAGCAGCCGTCGCCGCCAAGAGCCATTCTCCACCCGCAGCCACTTCTACGCCTGACCTGGAGCAGCCAGCCCTGCCCCGGACTCAAGGCCTCGCCAACAAGACCCCGGGAGCGACTTCGCAACCCACCCCCTTCTCTGGCTCTCAACTCCGTCCTCTCCCCTCCGAGAGCCTCTTCAGCCACCTCCAACGTCCACCAGCTTGCTACTTCGACGGCAAGAACCTCTCCGAGTTTCCTGTCTGGTTCAAGTGGTGGAACCACTACTACCACTCCAACCGCAAGATGAGCAATGTGGACAAGCTGGAGAAGCTGATGGAGTGTCTCAAGGGCCCAGCCAAGAACGCGGTCGCGTGGTGCCAGAACTTCGAGGACAAGGACTACGACAACGCTCTGTCCATCCTCAAGGACAACTACGGCAACGCTTCCACTCAGAAGACTGAGCTACTCAGGTCCCTGGAGCGAGTTGAGAAGATGCGCAACAACGCCTCCGCCGAGAACCTCTATGCTCTCGCCGACAACCTCCACTGCATCGGAGTCCAGCTCCGTCATCATGGAGTTCAAGACCTCGACTCCCATGCCCTCCTACTCTTCGAGAAGCTGCTGGACTCCATGGTGCTGGACCAGATGAACACTCGCGCCCGCGCCAACCTGTCCCTGGAGATCGGCTATGACGAGCTGGTCAACATCTGCCGCATCGAGGCCAAGGCTCGCACCGCCGCCAGAGCAGCTCTCCCTCGCTCCCGCAACAATGCCCCATCCTCTTCCTCCACCCAGCCATCCAACCGCCCTCAACCTGCTCAAGCCAATCGCCCCTACTCCGGCAACTACCTCACCAACCCATCGGCCCCCGACTCCAAGGAGTCCGTGGGGCCCCAGGAGGGCAAGAAGCGTCGCCAGAAGCGGGGTCAAGGCGGATCCCAGACCTCCACTCCTCCCTCCACTCAGCAGCCCTCCCCCGCCAAGCGCCCTACTCTCCCTCCAGAAGGACAAGAGCCAGCGCCAGTGCAGAGACGAGCTGATGGCACCATCATCCACTGCCACTTCTGCAACGGAAACCACATGGTGCACGAGTGCCCGGTCTACGATACCTCCACCAAGAAGCTCCAACGGGCCAAGGCCATCCCGCTCTGCTACAACTGCTTGCACCAAGGCCATGGACGAGATGAGTGCCGCAACTGGGGACGCTGCCGCGAGTGCCAGGACCTGCATCACACCGTCCTCCACCCCGTCCTCTCCGCCCAAGGCTACTCTGCCAATCTCCACCTCTCTGTGGCCGGGGACTCTCCCAAGCTTCCCTCCATCATCCATCCCGTCTTCTCTCTGGGAATGCTGGGACAAGTCCAGTGCAGCGAGGGCATGGTGATGCTGGACAACGGCTCCAACTACACCTGGTGCACGGAGGAGCTGGTGCGACGCCTCGGCCTCAAGGTCTTCAGCTCCGTCACCCTCCAGCTCTCCACCGCCCACAGCTCCGTCCACCGCAACATCAAGGCTAAGATGGTGAAGCTGTTCCTGTCTGGCAACCAGTCCACGATGGAGATCACTGCCTGCTTGGCGGAGAGCGTCACCGCGCCCGTCTCCATTGGCGGCATTGACCTCCCCACTCAGCCTTTCCACGACCGCGGCCTCCAGCCCACACGCATCCTCAACTGGCCCTTAGCAGGAGAAGATCATGGACGTCCTCATTGGCCTGGACTACCTGCGTGCTTTCGAGGGCCCCGGAGTGCCTTGCCAGGATGTCATGAGCCTCTCCGTCTACTCCTCCACCTTCGGCACTCACCTCTCTGGACCTGCTCCTGCCCAGACCACCGCCCACGTCCTACCCGCTTCCTGCTCTCTCCAACTCTCCTCACCTTCACTTCATCAGTTGGTGGAGATGCAGATGGGACTCGAGGTGGTGGGACTGGGCGGCAAGGACACGGTGGCCAAGTGCAAGGACTGCAATGGGGACTTGGACGAGGATGAGGTCGGCGTCTGCAATGACTGCAAGCTCACCGCCGAGTTCGACATCCAGCGCAAGGAGGACGGATGCTTCACTCTCGCCCTACCCTTCAAAGCTGGTGCCTCTACCCTGCCCTCCAACCGCCACACCACCTTCGCCTGTCTACAGCATCTGGAGGCCAAGCTCATGCCCCAAGAGAAGCAGCTGCACTACGCGGAGTTCGACAAGTTCGAGAAGAGCAGCATCGTGGAGCCGGTGGACAAGTCCAAGACCCCGGGAGCCGTGATCCAGTACCTGCCTCACCACCCCGTCTTCAAGCACACGGCCGCCTTCACCAAGTGCCGTCCTGTGCTGGACTGCTCCGCCTCCACCCGCAACGGCCAGAGCCTCAACAACAACCTCTGCACCGGCCACAACCGCCTCACCGATCTGCTGGACATCCAGTTCCAGTTCCACCTGGCCAAGCATGCTTTGGTGGTGGACGTCTCTGCAGCCTTCTATGGCCTGGAGGTCAAGGAGCAGGATCGAGATGCCTTCCGCATGCCCATTCTCCAAGACCAACCTCCACTGCATTCGCTTCGCCCGCTTGGTCATGGGCGCCACCTGCTCTCCCAACCTTCTCCTCGCCTGCCTTGACCAGCTGACCAAGGACGCTCTTGCCTCCGGCATCACCTACGGCCTCACCCAGGATGAGCTCAAGTCCCTCACCAGCCACTTCTACGTGGACAATGGCGTCTTCAGCTTCAGGGAGCAGGAGGAAGGAGCGCGCCTGGCTCAAGGCCTGCAGAAGCTCTTTGCTGCAGCCCAACTGCGTCTCTGTCAGTTCTGCTCAGACCTGCCGGGCGCCCTCCACAGCATCGCCCTGGAGGATCGGGAGGAGCGGCAGGAGGTGCACAACCTCGGTCTCGTCTGGAACACCAGCCTTGACACCTTCCATCCCTTCGCCCCCGACTACTCTGACATCATCGATGACAAGCTCACCAAGCGGCAACTCCTCTCCGCCTTCTCATGCATCTACGACCCCTTTGGGCTTCTCGCTCCCCTACTCCTCGCACCATGCCTACTCTTCCAAGTCGCCTTCAATGCTGGAGATGGCTGGGAGGAGCAGATAGGCCAAGACTACCTCGCGCGATGGAAGGGGATGCGGAAGGAGCTGGAGCAGGTCACGGAGGTGGAGCTGCTGCGCCACATGTTCCAGAGCCCCGACGCCCCCTGCGACCTCGTCATCTTCTCCAACAGCTCCAAGTCCGCCTACGGGTTCGTGCTCTACGTGCTCCAGGCCGGCTTTCAGCCTTCCTTCCTCTATGCCTGCTCCCGCCTGGTGCCCAAGAACCAGAAGAACCTCCTCATCACCATCCCTTGGATCGAGCTGTGGGGAGCACTGCTGGGGCTTCGAGCTGCAGCCCTCATCGCCGACAAGTTCCCCTGCAAGCTGGGCCAGGTCTTCCACTTTATCGACTCCAAGACCGTGCTCTATTGGATGGAGGAGCAAGGGATGCTGCAAGCATACGTGTGGAGGGGATTACGGATTTGGCTGCACGCCAAGTCGCCTGAGATGCCCTTGTTTTTGCAGCAGCACTCAAAGATTTCCTTCCAGCTGCCTTTGTCCCACTTTTTGCTTAGAAATAAAAACACCAGCTTCTTACACAATCGCACGGCCAATAAGGAGGTCCGCCAACGCGGCCTCCGCAAGTGGAGCCTGTGGGTTCTCGTCCTCCTCTTCTGCTTCCGGCACTCCGGCGGGGAGAAGCTCCATGACGGGAACAAGAACCTGG
Organism: Ptycholaimellus sp. GST1_10; assembly: GCA_030248095.1. Classification (NCBI taxonomy): domain Eukaryota; kingdom Metazoa; phylum Nematoda; class Chromadorea; order Chromadorida; family Chromadoridae; genus Ptycholaimellus; species Ptycholaimellus sp. GST1_10. Next base: position 32,031 of record JASANA010003663.1, on the reverse strand, counting down.
AGGTGCGGGACAATGGCAAGCTTAGCGTCAAGGCCAGCTCCTACTGCCACAATGCCAGCTACAAGTTCGCCGTCTCCAGTCCCAACCCCTCTCACCCTTTCCAACTTCTTCTTTACACCCATCTTCTCTATCCCTTGGCTCTAGCAGGCATTATCTGCGAAAGCTTCCCCAACTTCCATCACTTCCACTCCTTCTTCTAGAACCTTCTCTGGGGGCTTGTGCTTGTGACGTCACACTAGTGGCTGAACTTGCCTTGCACTCAATACCTACCTACCCTTTCTCAAAAACTTCTTCCGCCTTGGGAAGCCTTGCGCAACCCTGGCTTCTTTCTAGCTCCAAGCTATCCACTATCCCTCTCCCTCTCCTCACTCAACAGTCCTCATCAGGACTCTAAAATCAGAACAAGTTCATCTGCTCAAGCATGGCCATCCCTCAGCAAGCTGCCTACTTCCTTCGGGGCCGCAACAACTGCGACCAGGCCTGCCAGCTGGGACCGGGACGCGCCAACCACCACTCCTACAACAAGTTCCTCTGCACCCACTGTGGCCGCACCATCTGCCGCCGCTCCACCGACGATGCCTTCGTCCCCCCCCCCCCCCGGCTCCGCCAGCATGGACGTCTGGAGGGCTCTCTTTGACGCCACCCAGGCCGCCGCCGAGGCCCATCGCCGACAACCTACCATCGTCTGCCACACCTGCGATCCAGAAGAAGGCGATGACCCCTACACTCACTCCATCAAGTCGCAGCTCATCGACCAGAACCTATGGGATCAGGAGGACCAGGTACGCTACCGACCAGTTCCAAACCTTCACCATACACAGGCAAGGCTGGTGGCGGACGAAGGAGATGAAGAGGAAAAAGAGAGCGATGAGGAGGAAAAAGAGGGAGGGGAAGAAGGGCGGGTGGAGCAGCAGGAGGGCGGGGCGGAGCAGGAGGCAGAGCCGAGAGCAGGACCCACTGCCGCCGCTGCACTGGCTCAAGCTCCAGACCAGGCCCAGATTCTCCGAGAGCTAGCAGATGTTCGAGCAGAGGTCCAGCGTCTACAAGCAAATGCAGAGGAGTGCCGCCTGGATGAGGCCATCGCTGCCGCCAGGGCAGCTGGCATCGATGACAGCTTTGATACAGCCCAGACCACAGCCTCTTCAGTTCGCCTTCCTCCACCACGCCCATGCCATCCACCACCACCTCCACCGGCACCGGAGGCACCACGAGCCCCACCAGCACCATCACCGCCTCCAGGCCCATCAACAACCTCAGGTCCAGATCTCGCCTCAGTCTTCCAGGTCCTCTCGGATACACTCGCATCGGCTCTCAGTCGGCATCCACAAGAGTACCAAGATCCAGCTCGACCCAAACTCAGCAAGCTCTCTCCAAGCCTGCCTATGTTCGACTGCCGGGACATGAGCCAGTTCAGGCGCTGGCGGGAGGAGTTCCAGTACCTGGTGGTGGAGAACAAGACGCTCAATGACAATGCTCGCTTTGCCTACCTTCTCACCACCCTCAAGGGAGGAGCAAAGGCCAAGGTGCAGCATCTGAGCGCAGCAGACCCGAACAGCTGGACGGAGGCCAGCCGCATCCTGGAGGAAGTCTACAGAGACCCGGACGCAACAAAGTCCATCCTCTACAGCAAGCTCACTCGCCTTGCCAGCATCAAGGAGAATGAGCTCGTCATCTTCTACGACAAACTCAGTGTCATCGTCTGCGAACTCAAGCGCCAGGGCCTTGAGAACCAGGATGACCTCGTCTATCAGGTGCTACCTCGCCTCCCCTACACCATGCAAGAACGACTACGGCGCTCCCGGCTGGAGAAGCAGCTCCTGCCTATGCCCCAGATGGAAGAGCTGCTGGCTTGGCTACGCTTGGAGATCCAGGTCCGAGGACCTCAGCTGGCTCTGGAGAAGGAGAAGAAGGAAGGAGGGAAACTGGAAAAGTCGCCCTCTCAGCCCTACAGTCTTCAACTGAACCAGGCGGGCGGGGAGAAGGAGGAGGAGGACTCCGGGAATGGGAAAAAGAAAAAGAAGAAGAAGGGAAAAGAGGCCACAAAGGCCCCAGGGGAAGGAAAAGAGGCCACAAGGGCCCAGGGTAACATGGAGCCTGGCTCTCATACCCGACCACCCTGCCCCTACTGCGACAAGGAAGGCCACTGGGCGCACCAGTGCAAGGAGGTGGTGCAGGTGAAGGCGCGGTGCCAGAAGGTGAAGGAGAAGGGACTTTGCTACAACTGTCTCAGCTCCAAGCACACCGTCACCAAGTGTCCCAGCAAACGCACCTGCCGCACCTGCAGCCGCAAACACCATACCAGCCTCCACCAGGACAAGAACGTGAGCTTCACAGCAAATCAGCTGGGGGAGGAGTTGGAGGAGTCGGAGGAGGAGAGCACTCATGCCTTCACCACCGCCATCGGCCCCGCCTCCAACAAACTCACCAACGTCACCATCTTGCCCTACTTCGAGACTCTCGCCTACAATCTCAAAACCAGCACCAGCACTCCAGTCATGGTCCTGTTGGATGGATGCAGTGATGTGAGCTGGGTGGAGGAGGAGATGGCAGCAGCGCTTCAGCTATGGCGGGGACCATGCTTCACGGTCAACGTGGCCACAGCGCAGACGGAGAAGAAGACGAGGTGCCAGACAAGCGAGGTTCAGCTGGAGCTCCGGCGCAAGGACGGCGATTGCCTCGGCATCATCGCCCGCACCACCCACAACGTCACTGGCAGCCTCAACATTGGTGGCTTCGAGGTCAAGAAACCTCACCTCAAAGGCCCCTACACTAACCTCCCACCAGCCAAACTCAAGAGTCTTCGGGTGAACTTGCTACTAGGAGCAGATTACCTGGAGCAGGTGACAGGACCCGGAGTGGCGATAGCAAAGGCACTGTCAGCGGAACTGACAGCAGTCTCCACGCCCTTCGGTTGCATCCTCAAGGGCCGCGTCAAGGCCAAGAACCTCAAGCTCAGCAACAGCTACCGGAGCAACGGCTTCACAGCACACTGCAGTCAGGAGGATCAGTTGGCGGCCGCGGTCAGAGAGCAGATGGATCTGGACATCCTCACCTTCAAGGCCAAGGAGAGCAAGGAGGGCAGCAACTGCCGGATGCAGAAGCTGCTGGAGACGCTCACTTGGGACAAGGACGGGCGCTACACCATCCGCCTACCCTTCAAGGCCGATGCCAGTGCCCTCCAGAGCGACTTTAGCTCAGCCTTTGCCAGAACCAAGTGGATCCATGACAAGCTCAGCATGGAAGGGGGCAAGGAGTACTACGGAGTCTTTGACCAGCACCTGCAGAACGGGTTCCTGGAGGAGGTGAAGGAGATGGCCAAGCCCGGCCAGCTGGTGCACCACCTCAGCCACTTTGGAGTGGAGAAGGAGGAGAGCGAAACGACGAAGCTCAGACCCGTCGTGAACGCCAGCGCCAAGAGCCGTTCCAGCCCCAGCCTCAACAACCTCCTGGAGACCAGCCCGGACCTCCTCACTGACCTCCTGGTCCTCCAGCTTCACATCCGCTGCTACTCCGGCCTCTTTCTCTCAGACGTGAAGAAGGCTTTCTATCAGATCTGCATCCATCCAGAAGACAGACACGCCTGCCGCATCATCCTGCCCAAGAACCTAGAGCACCCATTGGACCAGTCCAACTTCCAAGTCTTCCGCTTCACTAGCCTGATCATGGGGTCCACGAGCAGCCCCTGGGTCCTTCTTGCCTGCATCGGGCACCTCTGCGAGGAGGAGGCGAAGGCGGCAGAGGAGAAAGGAGGGACACAGCATGGACTCACGCCAGCAGAACTCCGAGCCCTACCTCAAGCCACCTACATGGACAATGTGGTGGGGACCTATGACAGCGTAGAGGAAGGGAAAAGGAAGGCAGAGGGCTACAAGGCGGTGTTCAAGGATGCAGTGATGGAGCTGCGGGAGTTTGCCAGCATCAACAAGGATGTCGTCAGCGGCCTCCCCGATGCCTCCGTGCACAAGGACCCCAGCATCCGCACCCTTGGCCTCATCTGGGACCTGGAGAAGGACAAGTTCAGCCTTGTGCCACCTAAGCTACAGCAGCTCAAGGCCAAGTCCGGCTATGCAAAAAGGGAGCTCCTAGCTGCAGCAGCCCGCGTCTACGACATCTACGGCCACTACCTACCCATCACTCTTCAAGCAAAACTCTTCTTTCGTCAGCACGGGCTGGGGATGAAGAAATGGAGCGACAAGGTGGAGGGAGGAAGGGGAGAGAGGAGGGGTGTGGGTGAGGGAGGAGGAGTGCAGGCCCAGTCCCGGCTCACCTACCCCCTTTTGCCCATGCGTCCTTACGCTTTTGCATACCCTTTTTCAATGCACTCACCGATTCTTTCTCAACTATTTGAGATATGATTGATATATTGCATCCTATTGGAGCAAAATTTTGGCTTTCATCCGATTGATTCAATACGAGCTTTCCACTAATTTCTTGCCTAGGAAAATTCAGCTTTTGCTGCTATTCTGTGATTGCTGGCCCTTGGCTTTTGTGTAGGATGCTTCAGCTTTCTGGCCTCAGCAGGCGGGGAGTATATGTGGAGGGGATTACAGATTCGGCTGCATGCCATGACGCCTGAGATACCCTTGTTTTTGCAGCCGCCCTCAATCTTCGCTTCCACCCCCTCTTTCCTCCACTTTTCGCAGTCAAATAAAAACACCAGCTTCTTACACAATCGCACGGCCAAACAGGAGGGCCGCCAGCAGCAGCCTCCGCAAATTCTTTCTCAACTATTTGAGATACAATTGATTTATTGCATCCTATTGGAGCAAAATTTTGGTTTTCATCCGATTGATTCAATACGAGCTTTCCACTACTTTCTTGCCTAGGAAAATTCAGCTTTTGCTGCTATTCTGTGATTGCTGGCCCTTGGCTTTTGTGTAGGATGCTTCAGCTTTCTGGCCTCAGCAGGCGGGGAGTATATGTGGAGGGGATTATGGATTCGGCTGCGCGCCAAGTCACCTGAGATGCCCTTGTTTTTGCAGCAGCGCTCAAAGATTTCCTTCCAGCTGCCTTTGTCCCACTTTTTGCTTAGAAATAAAAACACCAGCTTCTTACACAATCGCATGGCCAATAAGGAGGTCCGCAAGCAGCGGCCTCCGCAGTACGAGAGCAAGCGAGTCCGGGAGATGAAGGAGCTGGACAAGAAGCTGGGTGGCATCAGTTGTCGCTTCGTACCCACCAACCTCAACATCACCGACTACGTCACCAAGCCCCGCCTCTTCAAGGATCTCTCCACCTTCCACAACGGGCCTGACTTCCTACGTCTACCCCGGGAGCAGTGCCCAGCCTGGAGAGCAGGCGCAGACTACGAGGCCGAGGTGCCGGAGGATGAGCGGGATGGGATCAAGTGCAGTGTCGCCCCTCGGGCCGCCATCAACATCAACGTCGCCGCCCCCGTCTTCGACCACGAGTTCATCGATGGCATCCTCACCTCCAGCAACTCTCTCCATCATCTCCTCCTCCGCTTCTCCTTCCTCTTTCGCATGCTCCTCAGCCACGGCTACTCCGGTCGAGTGATGGAGCAGGAGAAGGAGGTGGTGTTCATGCGCCTAGTCAAGATGGAGCAGATGCGGACCTGGCCCAGCCTCGCCAAGGCCATCCAGGAGCAGAAGACTCGCCCGCACAAGATCGTCTGCTCCCTCAACCTCTTTGTGGATGGCGCTGGCATCATCCGCCTGGGCACCCGCATCACCGATCACCAGCCCTACCTCCTACCTGGCCACTCCCACCTTGCTCAGCTTCGCCTACTTCAGACTCACCAACGCCTCCTACATCCTCCTCTTCGGACAACGTTAGGATGAGTACAAGAGCAGTGCTGGCTGACGGGCAGATTGTCGGCGGCCAAGAAGGCGGTGAAGATGTGCGCCAAGTGCAAGTACTATGGCCCCACGCTGCCCAAGCCCTCCGCTGGCCTCCTCCCAGACAACCAGCTCAAGTGCGGCCTTCCAGCCTTCACCCATGTCCTCATCGACCAGCAAGGCCCTATCGAGAGCTACGCCAACAGCTACTCCAAGCCCAAGAAGCGATGGGTGCTGCTACTCACCTGCACTGTCAGCCACGCCATACACCTGGAGCTCCTCCAGGCCTACTCTACGGAGCCAGTCATCGAGGCTCTGTGGCATTTCTGGGCCAAGCGCGGCCTCCGCTCCAGCACTGTCTACCTGGACAGAGCCACCGCCTTCACCGGCCTCGTCGCTGCCCTTCGCACCTTCACCACCAATCACCAGCTCAAGCTCTCCTTTTCTCCGGTACGAGCACCATGGCGGATGGGAGCAGTGGAGCGACTGGTGTCCCTCATCAAGAAGAGCCTACGCCCCACCCTCTACAAGAGCCGCCTCGACGACTTCGCCCTCCTCACTCTTCTCGCCGACATCGAGGCCGGCCTCAACACCCATCCCCTTCTCCCCCTCACCGATGCCCCCAACGATCTCCAGCCCCTTACCCCCGCACACCTCCTGGGAGGAGACGCTAGCTTCGGCCTCGCCCAGTTCCAGACCTACACCTACTCCCAGGGCATCTCTCGCCGCCTCCGCGACCTGGCTCGCCTCCTCAGCAACTCCCAGGACACCTTCTGGAGCCGCTGGCGCCTGGAGTACAAGCACTGGTTAGTGGAGTGCGGCTTTGAGCAGCAGCATCTGGGCAAGGACTCCTTCGTCTCCCTCTCCAAGGCCTACCTCTTGGCCAGCCCCAAGCCTCGTCCAGAGTGGAAGCTGGTGCGTGTCGTGAAGAAGTATGTGGGCAAGGACGGCATATGCCGCTACGTTCGCATCATCGACGGCTCCGGCTATGCCTCTGACCACTCCATCTCTCACCTCCTTCCTTTGGAGGCCAAGGTGGAGGAAGCGGACCAAGTTCCCGACAACGCCACCTGCCCTGTCCCCGGTGACATCGAGGAAGAGGCTGACGAGTCGAGTGGGGAGCTGGCGGGTTCCGCCCGCATGTGCGGCCTCGCCTTCCACCCCCCGTCCGTCATCAACCACGACTACTGCTGATCCTCCCTCTCCCACCTCAGCCTATTCCTTTCTTTTATCCTTTTTCTGTTTTTGCTCCAGGCCTATTGCCCCCTGTTGAGCCTTAGCACTCCTCTTGTGGCCTAGTTTCAATCTAGGGCCCCCTTCTTTCTGTCGCCTTCGGGGCATTCTTCACCATCGGCTTCTTGTTCATGCTTTGCATGGTGATTATCCTCTTTCCCGCTCTGCTGTCAAAGAGGCCCGGGAGCTCTGTCGGTGCGTAGGAGTGTGGGGTGGGGGTGGAGGCACCCGGAGACGGTAGTCTTCGTTGCGGGAGCGCCTTCCCTCCTCCCCCACTTCGTATGCTTCACGTTCATTGGCTCCCGACCTCTCCCGCCAACTCCCCAGACACAGCTCACCCGTCGGGCTCCTCCCTTCACTTGCACCACACACTCCCTATCCTCTTCTTTCTGCTTTCGGCGCACCTTCTAAGAAAGCTGGTGGTGGTGATCTCATGCAAGCACGACACCGCGACCCTCTCCCGCTTCGTCAAGGCAGACCACATCTGCAAGCAGCTCATCCCCTTCCTCATCGACCTCTCGCACCCTTTCAACAACGCCATCAGGAAGGATTGCGTCACCCCCCACCTCCTCTTACCCCTTCCTCCCCGACAATAGTATTAAATTCAATAGAGATTGGTCTTTCGGCCATGTGCGGGTTAAGAGTTGTGAGATGGCAGCGTGCATGGGTTTTTTGAGTAGGTATACCCAATGGTTCAGGGAGCCAATGCTTGGCCCAAATATCTCCAACTCCGTTCCAATTCTTCGCCATTAGCACTATACAAACCCCAAATCATGTGCCTCCATGCTCCACCCCCATGCCCAAATCATTTGCCTCCATGCTCCATTCCAACCCACAAACCTCGCTTCTTTGCCCCATACCAACTTCCAAAATCCTCCCCATCAAGCACAATACAAACCTTTCTCTTTATCTCCCTTTCTCCAAATATGTTTCGTAATAACCCTCCTCCCCCCCGAGTTCAACCCATTAAAACCAAAAAACCAACTGAATTTTAGTCGAATTGTCTCCACAATAATATTTAAACTCACGTAATGCCCTAAACTAATTTCAGCACAAATATTTCCCGTACATAAATTGAAAAGACAATTTCTGAAAGCATACATGCATGTAGGGTTTTTGTCTTCTAATTGTATGCATACATTTTCAATCATCAAAAGGATATAGACAAGGTTGGTTGGTCCACCCCTGGTTGGTATAGGGCAAAGAAGCGAGGTTTGTGGGTTGGAATGGAGCATGGAGGCAAATGATTTGGGCATGGGGGTGGAGCATGGAAGCAAATGATTTGGGGTTTGTATAGTGCTAATGGCGAGGTATCACGACAGTTCGCACCCGCGATAGTTCGCACCCGACAGTTCGCACCCGACCCTTCGCACCCGCGATAGTTCGCACCCAAGCAGTTTGCACCCGACAGTTCGCACCCGACCCTGTTGATGAATCCATAAAGTTCAGTTCCATCCACCTCATCTTGTTCGGCATCCCTCTGAGGCTGAAGCAGCTGAAGACTTTTGATGAAGGAATGTTGCACAGATTAGAAACCTGTGTGCGTAATCTATCCACAATCTAAAGCAAGTTTGGATGTATGTGCGTTTGTATGTCCATTTTCAAAAAAAACCTAGCCAATACCTTAGAATTGAAGGTGCAATGTATGTGCGTTTGTGTGTATTTTCAAAAAAAAACATACCTTAGAATTGAATATGCAAGAGTTGGGTGCAAAGGGTCGGGTGCGAACTGTTGGGTGCGAAGGGTCGGGTGCGAACTGTCGGGTGCGAAGTGCTTGGGTGCGAACTATCGCGGGTGCGAAAGGTCGGGTGCGAACTGTCGGGTGCGAACTATCATGGGTGCGAACTGTCGTAGAACCAATGGCGAAGAATTGGAAAGGAGTATGGAGATATTTGGTCCAAGCATTGGCTCCCTGAACCATTGGGTATACCTACTCAAGAAATCCATGCACGCTGCCATCTCACAAATCTTAACCCGCACATGGCCACAGGACCAATCTCTAAAGAATTTAACCCTATAAATATACAAAATTAGGTCAAAAAAGAGCAAAACGGCCTGGTTTATTGATGAGCAGATGGCGCAAAATCCCTGCGTGCGACACCGAGGCGAAGGAAGTGCCCTGTCTTTGGTGCCGTGACAGTGCAGAGTCTACCATATGTTTCTGTCACATGCCACCCCAAAACCTCTCGCCCACTGGACGACTTAGGTTTCAGAAGGGGGCTCAGTCGGGCTGGCCCCCCCGCATCCACCGAGGAATCGGTAATAGCTTCTGTTCACAACTCGTATATATTCATAACTGGTACCATCGGCAAGCCAAATGTTGGTCTCTTTTCTCCAAATTTTGTAATTGCCTCGAGCAAAAAGTCAAGGAAATACATCTACTACTTGTGGAATCTGCTGCTAGGACAGTTGCATTTTGTTTTTGGCGTGCAGTTCAGTGTCTCTTTCCATGCGCGCCCAAAAACAAAATGCAGATGACGCAGCAGATTCCACAAGTAGTAGATGTATTTCCTTGACTTTTTGCTTGAGGCAATTACAAAATTTGGAGAAAAGAGACCAACATTTGGCTTGCCGATGGTACCAGTTATTTCTTCCACTTTTAATATAGTATAAAATGTATAAATAAAAATTTATTTTTTTGTATTATATGGAAAATAAATAAAAAAAATAAACTCATTAAAAAATTATAACAAACATAAAAGAATCGAAAATATATTAAGATATTAATTGATAAAAAATTTAAAAAAATATAAAAACATAATTATTTAAAAAATATAACAAAAAGAAAAAATTCGAAAATCAAAAATACAATTCAAATTTATTGGCAAACTAACATATTTTTGTGAAATTTTCATGATTTTTGCTTAGAGCAATCGATTTTTGGGAGAAAAGAGCTCTAATTTTGACCTGCCGATGGTACCAGTTGTTTTTTCAACTTAAAGATTCCAAAATAAAAATGATTGCCTAAGAAGAATTCGAACCTCCCAGCTTCAACCAGCTGTTTAATCGCGTAGACCACTACACCACGGATGAATATGCATAGCTGCTTAACTGAAGACTTATGAATAAAAGTCAATACATGAGGCCCAAGGACCCGGGGGGGTGAGTGGGGGAAGAAATGAATACCTACTATCGTCCATTGAATAGATGCGGAGAAGAAGAAGGAGGAGGAGGAGGAGGAGGAGTCGGAGTTCGGACAAATGGTTTTTTACAAAATTTACTGCAATTCTGCAACTTTTCAGCGATTTCTCGCGAGTTTTGGTCAATTTGATGATGCTCTTTCCAATGCAAAAAGAATTAGAAAGATTGAAACTCCCTGTGACGAGCTAGAGCCTTATCAAAATAAAGATCTAGCAATAACCCCGAAAACGTACACCTAGGTCAAAAAGAGGGGCTGGGCGCTGACGGTCACTACACTCCCTCGCGCCAGCCCAATCTGGGTAGCTGCGAAACATCCCAGGACTGGGTAGGCGCCCTAGGCCTGTGCAGGGCAGACATATAGTGGAAAAATATTTCAGGGTGCACTTACTCCGTCACACTTCACACTCCTTTCGTGGATCCAGAAGCGGCGGCATGAGACAGCATGGGCGGTAGATTCATTTTCTCTCCGTAGCCGGTGCGGTGAGAAGGTGGCTGGGTGTTGAAGGATGTGAATGCGACGGCGGATGAGGAGGAGCTGATGCGAAGCTGTCTGGCCCTGTGGAAGCTCTGGTACCACTGTCAGCCTAGGCAGCAGTCGCCGATCAGCTAGACTCAATTTTCTACTTTCCTCACACATTTCAAGTTCTTTCCCATTCCCTGCGCGGATGAAAGAAGGTGGAAGCTGGTGGTGATTGAAGGGTGCGCTGGGTCGGCCTGGAGCAGGTGCTGCAAAATCCAGCTGGCCAACCGCTGAGCTACAAGGAAGGGCTGCTAGCAACGATGGGCAGAGAGAGGGAGAGGGAGGAGTGGAGAAGAAATGGGAGAGTATTTGGAGGCGGTGCTGAGTCTGCGGGAAGTGCTCCGAGAAGGAGGTGAGATCATACATTGGCATTTTTTTGAAAAGCCAAAACATGTAAAATAAAATAACCTGAAATTGTTAAAAATTCCGAACATGTAAAATTTGGTAAATATGAGTAAAATAAAAAATATGATCATATTTTCATTTCCTGGAGGCTTTTCATGGAGCATTTCCAGGAGGCAAATTTTTAGCAAATTTTCCCTAGTTTCTAGTTTTTGTAGTTTTTCATGGAGCGTTTCAGGGAGCCTGAAATTATTTACTGGAGTTTATCATGTTTGACGTTTTTTATTTTTTTATTTGCTAAACTGGAAATAAAAAAAATATTGAAATCAGTTATAAAATTTATTTGGATGCTATAAAATTTAGTTTTGAAGCATAATATTGCTTTTTATGCTTTGTTTTATGTGGGTGATTACTTTGCAGATGTTTGTTACATGTATTTTGTGATTTTCTTTGAGTGGACAACTTCTCTCTCCTCTTCTCCTCAACCGAGACCAAAAACGGAGCAAACAAAGGGGCAATGGCCCAGCAACGAAGCAAAGCAAACGAAGTGAAAGTTGAGGCTTCAAAACAAGGCTCTACTGAGCAAAACAGGCACTCTACTCTACTGAGCAAAATGAGCAAAGGCAGAGGGGGATGAGGGAAGCAAAGGCTGGAACTTGGGGGCCAGCTTGAGAGCTTAGGAGGACGGAGAGGGGCATGGGGATGTAGGAGGAGGTGACCTAGAAGAAGCGGAAGGCGGGGGTGTTGGTGCGGGGGGCGTCGGGCGTGCCGTTGCGGAGGGCGAGCTCCTTGACGATGTTCTCGAGCATCTTGACGTGGGTGTCATGGAGGCCGTGGAGGAGGTTCTTGAGGTTCTCCTGGCTGACCTCCTCCTCGACGTCGCAGGCCTCGCGGTACATTGCCTCCGCGATGCCCTGAGCATCCTCCGTGTCCTGCCAATGCCAATGGCCTTTTTGGAAGGGAGTGGGAGGAGTGAAAAGAGGGGAAAGAGGGGAGGAAAGGTAAAGAGGAGGTAACCAGCTTTAGCTCGATGAGCTTGACAAAGGAGTCCCCATTGGTGGCATGGGCATTGGCGATGAGGGCCTTGTGCTTCTCCAGGTGCTTCTCCTTGGCGCGGGCCTTCACGACAGCCTCCTGTGCCTTGAGCTCAGCCTCTGCCTTGGCCTGGGCCTGCAGGGCATAGAGGTTGAGTGAAATTGAAGCAAACGAGAGATTGAAGGGAGACCTCAGCGTAGGTGATGTTGGCGTCGTCGGAGGTGGAGTCCGGCTCGGGCTCGAAGTTGCCGTGCACTTGGCCGGTACCACCCTCCTCCTCGTCCCCAAAGTAGGCCTCGGTGTCGGTGTCGCGGTCGTCAGCCTCTTCTTCCAGGCCCGGCAGGCCCTCAGGCTCTTCCTCCTGCTCCTCCTCCGGCTCCACCTTGATGTCCATTGGCTCCTTGAGCATGAAGAGCGGGGTTCGGCGGGCGGTGGGGGACTCCTTGGGTCGGGTGGCAGGGGGCTCCTTGCGGTGGGCGCGGAGGACGATGGGGGTGGTGGGGGGCTCCATGCAGGCTTTCTTTGGAGACGGCATTGGGGCGGCGTCATCCTGCTGATCCAGGAGCTCTTGGAGGCCGTCGGGGTTGCTCTTGATGGCCTTGGGTGAGATGTTGGACATCTTGTGCCTGGATGGGGGACTGGAAGGTAGACTGGAAGGTAGAAGGTGCGAAGGGAAGGAGTAGGGAGTGGGGCTGGGGAGTGTACATGACTGCGAATGGCCTAGAGGCTGACTCAGGAGCCTTAAATAGCCCCTGCATAGATGCAATAGATGCGGATGACGATGGATGCGGTGTGCGATAGATGTCGGGGATGACATAGTTCATGGTGGCATAGCTCCTGTTCTCATGCCACTCGACAATGGAAGCGAAGACGCTGAGGAGGCCCGTCCCAGGGGCGAAGAGCTCTGACAGCTGGGTCCAGTCCTTCTGGCGCAGCATCGGTGGGGCAGTGTCATCCAGTGGGGCCTCGGCGTAGACCTTGAGGATGGCGTCCTTGCTGTGCAACAGGCTCCGCCCCATGGCCACCTCGGACGTCCAGCGCACCTCCATCTGCTGCAGCAGCTGGACTCCACCTGCCGCCTTGAGCCACTGGCCAGCCTTGGTGCTGCAGAAGAAACGGACGAAGGCAGACCACTCCTTCATCTTCTCCGCCATGACGGACGTGGCCAGCCCCTTCTTCTCAACCAGGTTGAGCTGATGATTGAAGCACCACCAGCGAAGGTACTGCCCCATCAGCTCTACGAAGCGCTCCTGCTGCGTCAGCTCGGCAGTCCAGGTCATCTCCTGCTCCTCCTTGATGGCTGTCTCCACGTAGTTGGGGTCCATGGCCTCCAGCTGGTACAGGGACTCGGTGGAGGTGTCCATGAAGTCTGACTCCACCGGCACCGACTCCATCAGCATCACCTGCGTCTCCTCCAGCTCATCGGCGATCTCGTTGGCCTCCTCCATGTCCATCATCTGCTCGGCCATCTTCTCCGCCTCCCAGTCCAGGAACTCCTTGCCCAGGTACACCCGGATGCCCTTCTTCAGGTTACTGGCCCCATCGCACACCACCTGCAGGCATAGGAAAGAAATTGGCTTGAAAAAAGGAAAAGAAATAGGGAGCAACTTTGTGCAGGTGCTCCTTGCTGAGTCCAGCATTGGTCCAGATGGTGCTGAAGGCCCGCATCACATTCTGGGCAGTGGCCGGAGGGTGGACGACCATGGTGGGCAGGGTGGCGTAGACGAGGCCATGCTTGGTGTGGTAGAAGGAGACGAGGACACCCAGGAAATCGCGACCGTCACTGCAAAGCCTCACATTGGCTGGAGAGGAGGAAAAAGGGTGAGGAGGTGTACTTTGCATGCCAGCAGTCGATGATCGCGTTCACGGCCATGTTGGGGGCATCCATGAAGAGCTGTCTCTGCATCGTCTCCAGCGCCATCTCTCCAGCATGCACGATGCCATTGCGCAGAGACTTTGTCCCTGGCACCCGGAACCGTGGCTCAGCTGCATGAATGAACTGGTGGAAGCGAGGGTTTTGGACAGCCATCATTGCCTCAAACCACTCTCATTCAGGCTACCTACCCTATCACCCTATAGAGCTATAAACCACAGTGTGGGAGGAGCCAACCCATTTATGCATGAGCTGACTGAGCATCATCTGGCGAGGGTGCTTGTAGGGGTAGGGAGTGGCAGAGGCGGGCCCCGTCGCTGCAGGCACCATGAAGTCCTTCATCGTCGCAGCTTCAGTCTTCTTCTCTGTCTCACGCCGTTCTTCAATGCAGCACTCAGCTCTCTTCATGGACAGATGATAGGGATGAAGAGAAAGAACCCAGTAGGAGTTTAACGTTCTTGGTGAGATCTGGATAAATGGCCTTGTGGTCCTTGATGATGTGCTTGGCCAGCTCTCTCACGTAGCCCGTACAGTCCCATTTGCAGCGAGGTGCGTTTCCCTCCTCTCCTGGATTGACGGGGATGAGAGGGAACTTGCAGTAGACGATGGTGCGGCAGCCCTTCACTCTGGGCTTCTCGTTCTTGGTCCCCACCCACTGCTTTGGCAGAAGATCCCAGGCCTCATTCGACCGCCTCCGACCCATCTTCTTCTACCTTCTTACTTACTGCCTTCCTTCACCTATGCCTCTACACAGCAGCTCAACCGAGCTTTCAAAAACTGCGCATTTACAACACTTACGAAGTCCAATTCCTACTATGCGCGCCTGCAGCAAAAGCTTTAACCTTTTCCAAAGTTGAATTGAACTTGGAAAGGCCAATTTGATGGCTTCCACGTCAGCATTATTCCACCAAACAAAGCTCTGAGCCACCAATCCATTTTCTTTCGCAACTGATTCACACAGAAAGAGGCACAGAAGGGCAAAGAAGGGGCCATAACGATCACAAAAGCAGACCCAGAGCTCAAGGTTATATTCTTACAATCACTTTCACATGCCTTCTAGGCATCAGGGGACAGCCAAGAATGCTTCAGATGTAACTTACACCTCTCAGAACTCAAGCAAATGCCTGTTCAAAATTTCTCAAACTTGAAAAAAAATACCGCTTTGACCTGAAATTTAAAAAAATAAAATATACAAAATAAAATAAAATAAAAAGTCAGAAATTATTTCCGTCTGGGGAGAAATTCGACAAAATTTCGGGTTAGACGATTTGTCGTAGCCAATGTATGGGTGAGATGATGATGTCGGGCCCAGCGCCAGTCGGCGTCCAGCTCAGCCCACCACCACCCCCGCTCGCCTCCGTCAAAACTCGCCTCCACACCGCCTACTGCACCAGCCCCCTCTGCGAACGGTCGCCTTCACTTCGCTTCCCTTCTCTCTCACTAGCGCCTATCCCATCTGTTCCATTCATTGAGTCCTTGCTTGAGGAGCGCGCCGACCTCCGCTACTGGGCAGGTGGACGAGAAAGAGGAGTTTGGACTATACATGTCCCTCAACTGCCTTGCCCACACACTTCCGACGGAGCTGAACCTGAACCAGAACTGGAGCACTTCGTCCAGACAAGCGCCTCCTTGCAGCCAGGTGAACAGTCTTCCTTCCACTCTTCCACTCCCCTCCCCTACAGGAGTCTCCCCTTCAGTGCGCCGACCCCCTCGCCAGCACCACAACCAGAAAGCAGGAAGTGGTGGAGCTGAACCTGAACCAGAACTGGAGCACTTCGTCCAGACAAGACTCCTCCACCTCTCTTGGCAGCCCTTCCTTGAAGGTTCACATCTTGAGTAGGTTGAGTGGAAGGTAGGGCAGGGCAGACTGGGTTGAAGGTTTGGGATGGGCGTGGAGGATGGGTAGGAATGTGGCGGAGGGAGGGGGAGAGGAGCTGAGTCCGGGCCTCTTCTCCGTCATCCTCTACGTTCGTCTTTCCACCAACGCCCGCCACGGCATCGTCCTCATGCTCAAGATCGGACGGGGCAACTCCGCTGAGGAGATCAGCGATGGCAACGTTCCCAGACTTCATTTCTCCACAATTCTTCTTCCTATCCCTTTCTCAGCTACTGATGAACGTGCGGGCAAAGGGGACCTCGGTGCTTCACCTCGTCTACACCAGACGCAAGGCCCCGCCTCAACAGCAGCGGCCGTTAGAGCTTATTTGTGGGGGATGTTTTGAGAAGTGAGG
This sequence comes from Ptycholaimellus sp. GST1_10, assembly GCA_030248095.1. Lineage (NCBI taxonomy): Eukaryota > Metazoa > Nematoda > Chromadorea > Chromadorida > Chromadoridae > Ptycholaimellus > Ptycholaimellus sp. GST1_10. The sequence continues at coordinate 15,858 of JASANA010003663.1, read as the reverse complement.
GATGATATTGAGGAGGAGCCTGGTGGAAGGCGGAGTTCTTCAGTATCATCCGCCGGGGACGACGTTCTCGCAAATCTTCGCCTCTCCCAGCCTCCTCTCCTCCAAATGGGCCGGGGAAAGCGACGCCGCCTTCTACAAGCGCCTGAACAGGGACGGATTCATCGCCGCCGTCAGACTCTGCAGCGGACGAAAGTCCATTTTGAAGGTCGCGGAGGGGAGGGGAGCAATCTGGAGGGGTGGACTGAAGTGGGGATTGGTTGTAGGCTGGGCCAGGGCTGCAAGGACAGGACTCATTTGCGAAGGAGGCGGCGACCTACGCTTACATTCAAGCCTGCGCTATTGCTGGGATCACCCAACTCCTCCACGTCCACATCCTCACACACAAAGGATCAGTCTGGGTGGGGCTGGTGTTGGAAAGGTTGGTCAGTTGGTTGGTGTGGTTCGAAGAGAGGGGATGGAGTGGAAGTTGTAGAGCGGACGAGGATTTGCACGAGCATGTCCAGAACCGCGGCCCTCAGCCCACACAGCCTCTTCCCTACTTCTCCAAGCCTGGTCTTCCCTTGCCCTTCCTACCCCTGCCCTACCTTACCTACCCTGCCCTATCATTTCTTGCCTCCCCCCCTGCCCTGAAGTGGAGGTGGAGTCTGTTTGAGAGTGGGCAGGGCTAGGACGAGGGCTCCTGCAGTCCCCGGACCCTGGAGGCCCTCCGCCTCCTTGGACTTTCCCACCGGGACATCAAGCTCCCCAATGTCTTCGTCTTATCCTTTAACTTGGAGACAAAGCTTAGCTCTAGTGCCCTAGTAGAAGAGTGATGAAGAATGGAGAAGAGTGATGGAAATGATATTGAGGTGAGAAGGAACGCGATCGCACCAGCCGCACCAGCCCTTTTGGCCCCCCGACCAACGGATGAACGCCGCCCTCCTCCAACTTTCCCTTCTATAACGGAGCTGATGCGTTCCAGCAAATGATTGACCATGCAACCCACTCTATTATTAACCCACTTCCATTATTAACCAACAAAATTTTCATAAATTGAATTTCATAAATCTCACGCTCCTGAACATGCATAAAGATATAACTGTTTCACTTAAAAAATTGAAGGTTCACTTTTTGCATTGGGGGCTGAGCATTAAATTTAAATATGTCAAAAAATTGAAATTAGTACGCCGCAAGGGGATTTGAATTTCTCGCAAAACGCATCTGAAATTATTCCATTGGCACAATTAAATTATTAAAACAATTAAGTTTACAGTTGTTTTTGTCTCGTTAGATCCCGCAGTTGATCTTGGGGCCGCTTTGCGCTTAAAGAGAGTGAGAAAAAGATTAAGCTTGAGAAGGCTGTTTTGTAGAACATTTCGAATGGAGTAGAATCGTTGAATGGTTGAGAATCGTTGAATGGTTGAGTTTCCAATACACAAAATTTAAATTAACGTCATTGTGACAAAGTTTCATGATATGGTGCCCAAATCTAACATTATTGACATTTTAGAAACGATTTTGCAAGTGTTAGCAAACCTGATATGAGTGTTTGTAGCAGCCGGAAGTTTACGTGGTGATAACGCTTTGTGGAAACGAACAGAGTGACAAAGCAGAGGTCATCGAATTTTGCGCTCATCTCATTCCTGGCCTAATACTGGAAGTGGTATCACTATCATTCAACTGTCTTTCTGTTGAAACATAACTGTTATCACTTTAGGATGGAGATGAATTTCATACTTTTGTAAATCCGAGTCAAAGTGATTGGATGGAAACAGAGTACGCGCAGAAACTTGGCCGCAAATTAGTTTTTGAATTAATATTAGTTTGGCTTACGAGATAACATTTTTCAAGGATGCAGTGAAAGAAGCGCCAGGCTTTGTTGAAGTGGCCAAAAACCTGGACTCATGGCTAACCAGCTCTCAAAATATCGACATTCAAAATGACAGTATTCAAGTGGTCGTCGAAAAGTGCTGTCCTTGAAGCCTTCCCTCAAAGGTGGAATTGATGAAATAGCATTGCAGCAGTAAAGCTTTCGCAGCTTTGATCCGCGCTCAGTGCAAGCAGCTGAATATTCCATTGCCCTGGTGGGCTCGTACCTGGGTCAATCTCCGCAAAGAGTTTCGTGACGTCTTTGGACTCAGTGAACCTGTGGAGCGCATCACCTTCCACACCATGATGGAGGTTGAGTTAATGGCTAAATGTCAAAAATGACAGCCCACGGATTTCGATAAAAAATTCTTTTTAAGGGGCATCAAAGTAAGGTTGCTTGCACATTCAGTTTTTTCACCTTTAAACTAAAATTTTGAGAAAAAATCCAAATTTCCTGTGTTTTAGCGAAAGGTCGAAAAATTCATGAACAATTCACCTCTTGGTCCCTCTTTACAGTGGCTAAAAATCTAAAATTAAAATGTTGACCCAAAAAAAATGGACGAAATCGATGCATACCGGTCGGGGTAATAAATCTTCGTAGTAAAATATTCCAACCATATAGTTAATCGTCTGTCAGTATCGTTTGAAACGGAAATTTAACACCGTAAACTAGTGTGTTAGAGCTAACTTCTGACCAATTTTCATCAAATTTGACTATATGGTTGGCGAGTAATGAAAGGAACATTTTACTACGAAGACTTCCTACCCCCCCCCCCGGTAGTTCTTAGTTCTTAGCCTTTTCTCTCAGGGAATACTATTATGATTCTAAGGCAAGCAAGATGAAGTACGAAGGGCGAGCAGATTCCAGCTGGGACCAGGCTTTCAATGCGGCTCTCCTCTCCGCCAGACTTCTCAAAAAAGGCCGCCTTTTCAAGCACCTGGATGCCAACGAAGACCTCTGATCTTATCCCATTCACTTATATACTGCAAACATTCTCAACAGTTTAGGCTCCTTCGAGGATTGTTGACACATATCGCACTGTGCCAAGCTCTTCGTAAGAAAGAAAGATTTCATGTTACCGGCTAGTGTAAGAAAAGGATCCCAAATCACTGGTTGATTAGCACAGAAAAAGCTGGAACTAAGGGTGGTGGGGAAGGTGAAGAAGAGCTTTGGCATCCATGTTTGGCGGCTTCGTTTCCGCTTCCATCTTCTTCCACTTTGTGCGACGATTTTGAAACCAAATTTTCACCTAAAACTCGTTACATTTTCATAAATACGCTAACAATAATATTTGAAATTAGCTCAAATTAGCTCAATTGATCTGTATGACCTATCTAGGGAAGCCAAAAGGAAAGCATACCTGGGTCTCAGTGACGTTGAGCATTTTGGCGAGCTCAGCCCTGTCAGAAGAGCTGAGGTACTTCTTCTGCTCGAACTGCTTCTCCATCTCGAAGATTTGACGGCCAGTGAAGGTGGTTCGTGCCTTCTTCTTCTTCAGGTAGGCTGGCGCTTGTCCCACTCCTCGCTCACCCGCCAGCCCCTTCCCCGACATCGAATCCAGGAATCCTCCGCCTACGATCAGTTAGGATTGTTAGTAAAAGAAAATCCATGCTTATTCTAGCAACAGATTGCAAAACTTGTGGAAGACCCCGTTGCCTTGGGGCAGTAGAGATCACCGGGAATACGGCACCAACTTCATGGTGGGCGAACAACCAGGAACGCCTGTCTTTTGTGCATCTGCGGCAAGCGCATAGCCAGACTTTTCGGACGCGGTCCGACCGGGAAACCCCGGACCTTTGTGATCTTTCACTCATACGAGTCATACACTCTCTTTTAAAACTCATATAAATAAATGCTCAAAACTGGGAAACATTGCAAGAATGAGTGATTTTTGGTGTAATTTAACTAATAAATTGTTAAAGTCAGCTTAATTTGCAATACAAGTCAGGGCTAGGGATAGGTACCGATGGGACTGGTGCTGGGCGGGAGGCGACTGGGAACAGTGCTGAGGTTGAGGACGCCGTTCTGCGTGGCCACTGAAACAATCATGGAGTAGGCGGCGTAGAGACAAGCTCACTGGGCTCTTAGTAACGCTGACTGTCGCGTAGGGCAAGGAAGCCGTCCATGGATGGGGGGTAGTAGCGCTGTTCTTCCTCTCCCCCTGTCTTGTGCAGGCCCAGAATGTCCTGCAAATCCACACCCCAATCCAATTCTGCCTCCAAGGGGGGATTGAGCGAGGATGGAGTGCCTTGATGGAGTAGGAGGAGGGCTTCCTGGCGGCTGCTGTCTGGTTCTGGGCGGCGACGGCGGCAGCCTGGGCGGCGTACATTTGGATGGCGCCCGACCACAGGCCCGCCGTACCCGGGTAGGCCAGCAGCGCCGGCAGGAACACTCCGCCTCCGTACAGAGCCCCCAGGCCGCCAACACCACTGCTGCTCACATCCACACCTTCTTTGGACTCATCTCATCCTCAAATTGAGAACCTGGTGGGCTGTGGACTGTCAGCGAAGGATTGGCTGGCACAGCTCCCCGCCTCCTCTTCCTCCGGAGAGGCGTCCATGGTGGGTGGTGGTGTAGCCTCCGCGGCCTCCTCCCCCTTCGCACCGCACTCTTCCTCACCCACCGCCTCGTCCTTCTCCATCCTATGCCCCTCCCGCTTTTTATGGGCACAGAGAAGTTCTTCTGGCTCAAAACAGGCAATCAGGGCTTAGAGACTTCGGCAAAGTGCTGCTCGCTAAAACGTTCCCCGAGGAAGCTGGCCACAGCTATAGCAGCCCTCTATATTGAGCTGTTGCGATTGTGGACAGCTCAAGAGGCGGGCTGAGGGACTATAGGGAAGCAGTGATGAGGGGCGGGGTTGAGGGCGGATGAGGGTGGGATTGTAGGGAGGGAGGTGGATTGAAGGAGGGAGGCCAGGTGAGGTGGGCTGAGGAGGGAGGAGGGAGGCAAGAGGCAGGAGGGCACTCAGCCAGAGCCCCCTAAAATTAAGCGACTATTCTCCCTACCCACCTCGCCTTGCGCACCTTAGAGTGAGAGGCGTCTATTGATAAGGTGGCAATCAAGGCCTAAGCAACAGGCACCTTCTCCTCCTCCGCCTCTCCCTCCCTGGACAATGAGCAGACATCATCTAATGGGCTTCGCTTCTTCGACCCCTCCCGCCTTCAAGCGCCAATTAACTCACCAATATCATCCGCTCCCTGCCCTCTCCTGTCCCTCTCCCAGCCCCTCAATCCTACACCTCCTCTCCTCAATCCTCTCTCACTGCCTTCCTCCCGCACAACAACCCTCCTCCCTCAGAGGCTCCACAAGGCTCTAGCGGCTTTATACCGTAATCGCAGGGGGAGCGGGGACATGAGGAGGAGGAGGGGAGGGGGAGAGGAGGAGCAGAAGGAAGGGGGCTGTTGTGCATGCTTGCTGGCTAATTGCCTGGGAGTGAGGGAGGGCGCGTAATTGGAGGCCACTTGATGTCAGCGGACTAATCAAGCACTGATGGAGGTGGAGGGAGCATCTTGACCGACCGCCGCTTTTTGCGAGCCCCCAGCGCCCTAAAAGCCAGCTTGCCTATGCATTAAACGCCCCTCTTCCACAAAATCGCCTCCGTTTGCTTTAGGAGTCTTCAGAGGATTCCGTCCAATTAGCTTTTTCAACAGCCTGCCTTCTCAACCCAATCGCCTCCTCTCATAGCCCCAGCCTATAAATAGCCAATTTTTCAGCCAATTCCTCTCTACCACCAACATGAGCTAACCCGAGGAGCGAGCAAAACGCAATGAAGTTTATGCTAGTGCGCAATTAACAGAATCGAAGACAACCGCACGAATGGCCCTGTTGATAGAGCGGATTGAAAAGCAGATGTGTTGGTGAATTGTAGAATAGGCGAGGTTGATGAAGGGGAGGGGAAGGAAAAGACAGAGGGTAGATGAGGATGAGAGAGCTGTTGGCATGCTGGGAGAGGCGGGGAGAGGCTAGGAGGGGGGCCAATCCACTTAAGGCCCCAGCAGCCCCCCGATAGCCTACTAAAGAGGAAGCGATCAAGTAATGGACACCCCGACTGCTTTACGACACTATCTCAAAGGCCTTCCCTTTCTCTCCTTCTCTAGCCTATCCCTACCCTCTCCCCTCTCCTTGAAACAGCCTCATTAGCACCACCACTATACGCCTCTTCTCCAGCCCCTTGCCATATTGCCTCCCTTTCTTATTGCCTCTCATCAATAGCCACCTACTCAATAGCCACCTACTCAATAGGCCGACCTTCCTTTCCTGCCCTCTATCACTGCTACCTCATGGACCAAGAGAGTACTGGCGGTTGGGTAAGAAGTGGTGTTGCAGCAGAAGTGGGAGCGGAGAGGAGATGGGCAGAGGCAGAAGTGAAATGCAATAAGGACGCAAGGGCCTGGGGGCTTGGTCCCATCCCAATCAAGCAATCGCCGAGCAAACTCCTCTCAAGCGCAGGCAATCAGAGTCCGCGCCCGGACGCCGCCGATACCCTCCTCCTCTTCCTCCGCCCTCTCCCTCCTCCTCCTCCTTCGCCCCCTCTCTCCAAGTGGGACTTTGAGACCGGGACTCGTTAGTCCCTCATCGTCCCTCCCTAACCCTGTCCTTCCCGCCCCCCATCGTTCCACCCCTCCTCCCCCCTTCACTGCCCATCGGACACGGCTGGCATTGATTTCAGGCAGCGAAACGAGACGCTGAGCTCTTTCAGACAGCAACCATTGGGGATTTTAAGTGAAGGGAAAGAGCCTGAAGGGTATGGATGGGAGGGGAGAGAGGGAGGAGGAGGGGGTAGGGGGAGGAGAGGGAGGAGGAGGAGGGGCTGAGGAGAGGATGAAGGGGGAAGGGGAAGGATCTGGTGGGCCTCCCTCCACTTAGGCTTCATGATAGGCAGAGGCGAAGAGCCTAATTGAGGCTTGGTAGGAGGAAAGAGGAAGAGATCACCAAGGCCCTGATATGGGATCGGATGGCCTCTCAACAGACCCTTCTTCTCTTCTCCACTCCCCCAAACCTCCAGCCAGCCTCTTTAGCCCCCACTCACCCTTCCTCCCCCTCTTCTATTCCCCCCTCCATCCCCACTTCCCCATCCCCACCATCCCCCTCGCTTCTTCCGCCAATCTAAACCAGCACTCAGCAGCCTTGACGTCTCACATCAGTGGACAAATTGAATCCCGCAATCGCTCGCTCCCTCCCATCCCCATTCCCCCTGCCCCTCCTCTCCTTTACCATCCCATAACATTCCCTTCCATAGATCATCCAAGCTTTCTTCCAATTGCACCCCTCTTTATCATATATTTATCATTGTCTAGCATCCAGAGCTGCTTTGTCCATACAATTCCGTTTTCTTCAGACAAAGTCGCTGAAAAGTTGATAAATCAATCAATTGGCATGAAGGATCGCTAGCACAACTATCCTGTGAGCTTAATCTGCAACGATTAAATATGTTCGGCGTTGAAACAGCAAACTGAAACAAAACTTTGATGATAGTGGGAGAGGTACAGTTGGTGTTGAGGCTTTCTTTGGTAGGCATGAACATGTCGCCATGCTCGCAACATTTTTCGCTTTCGATGGAATCACCAGCTCATCGCCACAGCAGTAGCTACCCTCCGCCTTCGCCTGAAGCGAAATTGGCAGAGAAGTTTGTGCCCTAGTGCTATGAGCAAGCATTGAAATTGCTTCAGGCATAACCTGCAGTGTATTGAGGCAGCAGACGAAGGCAGGGTCGTTGGCATCGTAGTAGAACTCCCCACAGCAAGCCGCCTTCTCACCCATCTTTATCACCTCCTAACCTTCTTCCTTTCATCTACGAATCGTGAAAGAACAATGGCTCTAAAGGGGGCTACATGGCGAACGGCTTGACAGCAGTGCCAGCGGTGACCATTATCGCTGGGCGTGTTGATGGGATAGGCGCCGCAGCACTCCGCCTCCTGTCCCGCCCGCAAGCCGTAGCTGCTACGCAGCTGACAGCAAAACCTTTTCATCACGAGACAGCTGTGGGGAAAGGAGAAAGGAAGGAAACGTAGGAAACGCCGCTACAACAGAAGTGGTGCTGGTTGTCTATGCCCATGCGCCCACAGCACTGCGAGTCGTTGCTCGGCTTTGGCACCGGGTATCTGAAATGGCCTTCTTGTTTGACTTGAGTTGAAGGCGGTTTGGTGAAACCCTTGACAGCAGAGCTCAGTTGTAGTATTCATGGGACGCTTGAATTGCCCAAACGGTGTCTCCTACTCTCAGGACCATTTTTTCTGACCAAATCTAAGCCAGGTGCAACCTCTACGCAGCAGCCGTCATGAAGTTTTGTTGAGGCAGTCAGGGCGCCGCAACAACGCTCATTGGCATCCATTATTACACACCTTTTGCATTATACGTTTTTCCGATCCATGGTCACAGTTTGCAAGAGAGTTTCCTTTCACTCAAAAAGTTTTAACCCAGAAGGTTCCAGCGGGGTGATAAGTGAAGCGAATGCTGCATTCCATAAAGCACCTATGATCAACGCAATTACTGTTTTCATCTCCATGACAAACCAATGATCTCCCTTTGTTTCTCAGCTTAATGCTGCTGCATTTCGAGTCAAAACAATTGCAGCTCTTTGGTGTAATCATTGCTGTTTGCGGAAAATAAAAGATCTCGTCTTCCAACCCAATAACTTGGAAGCATAACATGAGTTTAGAATGCAGTGGTAGTTGGAATAGTGTCAAAGGCAGTGCGGCAGAATGATAAGCCCTGTGGGAACGAAAACAGGTGTCTACTTCCGGAGCACGGGGCATGGGAGAATGGGCAGCACCAGATCAGACTTTTGGTCAGGTGAGATGATGATAAGCCTTCTGCTGCCTCTTCTGCTGGGAGGAAGCGGCGTGAATGGCTTCCTCTTCAGCGGTGGTCCCGACTGGAACGATCTTGTCGGTGCCTCTCCCTAAACATCCCCACCACCTCTTGCTAGTGTAATAGGGCAGCCTGGCTTTGCAGTGAAATGGGGCATCATCGGGCTGGACAGCCACATCTTCCAGCACATGCCGCGAACCACCGGCGAAGCACTCAGCCTCGGCTTTGTGCCCAAGACTGGCGGCGACTTCTGCGCTAGTTACTACCTCCTCCTGTGCCCCTTTTTCTATTTTTGCTCATTTATTTAATCATTTTAAGTAACGCTTTAACTAGCCAATTCCTTAGGCCAGTTTTTGCTGCTTAGTGAGGTTGGATGAGTACAGACGGTGCGAGTGAGTTTCGCGGAACGCAATACTGGAACGGCCATGACCCGACCATCATTTTACTCTTCGACCGAGTTGGCTTCATAGCTGGCATTCAAAGCGCGGCAAGCCTTTGCTCCTATGCCACTGTGGCCTCTCTGTAGGACTGAAATAGGGGTTTAGGTGAAAACCTCGGACTACACGCCATCCGCCTCAGCCCAGGGCACCTACTTCATCCAGTTCCAGGACCTTTGGTTCCTCACTGTCTACTTCGTTCATCCCAACAAAACCAAAGCGGATGGGACAAGCATCGGTTGCTTTGCCAGAATGTAGCTGAGGAGGGATTATGAAAGTTGGATTGAGACTTTATCTGCAAGGAGGGCCGAACGTTGAACGAGTACAACACGGATGGAACCGGCGACAGCTTTTTCATCCAAAACGGATCCAACCCATTTCTGCCTGATAACCTGGTTCATTTTTTTCTTTATTCACTGTTTAAGATTGAGAAAAAAACCGTTAGACTCAAATTCCACTTGGTCAAAGAGACCTAACGATCTCTCCGACTGGATGGGGTAAAGGCAAATGCTTCACATCAATTGGTTTCTTTTCCTGGCTTGGATTAAATTGGGTAGCATCACGCTTTTCAAAGGGCAAAACTACTTCTACGGCCTGAGCAAGGACATGAACTGCGACAACTTGTTCCCCTACAACATCATCTACAACGGTGGCAAACTCAACGCCTTCTCCTTCCTCCTGAACACCAACCTGGCATCGCCCTACGCGGAGCATTTCACGCTCGCCGAAGCTGGAGTTTGATGACAGCTCAGTTCTTTCTGACGAAGCAAATGGTGTGGATTGACTGCAGCTGGTGATGAACAACATCCCGGATTGCCTCTACACCCAGCCAGGCTACCAACAGATCTCCGCCATCCATGTCTACCTCGCCTCCTGCACTCTTCCAAACGAAGTCTGCCAGCTTTGCTGACCTGCCCACAGTTTTCCCACTCTCAAATGACATCTTGTTTCGCTGACAATTCCAGCTATGCCTCTTCGCAGCTGCGAACAAAACCAAGAATAAAGTTTTTTGCGAAATTCAATTTTAAAACTATGAATTACGTCAATACATACACAATTTGAAAGGTGCTAAAAGTAAGAAATGAAAGAGGAGGATGGAAAATCATAACTATACTGCTGGGCTGTTTTTGCATTGGAATGCAAAATAAAATGCAAAATACATTCTATGCAAAATAAAATGGCAGGCGGCAAAAATGAAAAGCAAATGACGTAGGTCGTAGTGTAGTTTTACAGAAAATCGGCATTAAACCTTCTAGCCCTACTAGCAAGGAACAAGTGTTTTAAGCTTGAAGTTAGTTGATCATTTGAAGGAAAAGAGGGCGTTTCCCTGACCACACATGTCAGCTTCATAACAAAATTTCTTCAAGTCTCATTTGTATTTATGGAAGCTCATCATTTTGCCGATATAATGGAGTGAAATGTATTAATTTTGAAGAGCATTTCGTTCACAGCAAAAGATTCTCTTTCGCCATTAGATAAATACTTAACACTAGATAGACGGCGGGGACTTGCTACTCGTATTCAAAAGGGCGCATTATTCTGTGTCTCAAAGCCAAGGCGCATACCTACTCTATAGACCATGCGTATTTCTCTCGCACAGGCCTCACAATCCCTGCTTCTACTCCCACACTTGTCTTCCAGCTTTCGCGATGGCGCAGGAGAAGATGCGAGAGATTGAAGCGGAGATGGCCAGGTCTGCAAACTTAGTACTCCAAACGAAAACTAGGGAGAAAGACAGCCCTGCTGCAGGTTCGAAACGGAGATCAACTCCGGCAGTGCTCCTGCACTGCAGTTCCTTCCACACGCCATGCAGGCTCGCCACCTCCCGCCCATGCCACGGCCTCCCTTTCCTGGCGCTCCCCCCATGCCCCTGCCTCCTCTTCCTGGTTCCTTTCTCTCCTAGCCTTGAGGAGTGGAGAAGACATGGGAGGATTGAAGGGATGCCGCCGATGCCACCAGCTGGTTTCGGCCTGGGGGGCATGCCTCCGCCGCCGCCACCCCCCGCCCCCTCCGGCCCAGTCATCGAGGCCGCACCCCAGCGCTACATTCCGCACGGCGTGAAGACCGCCGCCGGATCCGGCGTCGGACACCCCGTTCCTCTCGACTCCCGCCTCTCCAGGTTCCTTCCTTCCATCCTTCCTACCCTACATGATCCCTAACCAAGCGGTCGTTTGAAGCCAATTGCCGAGAGACTCGGGGATGGGGCCGAGCGGCTCTAGCTCCTCCCTCACCTCCCTCGTGCTCCAGAAGGATATCGAGGCCGTGGAGGCCAAGAAGATACAGGAGAAGGCTTTCAAGAACAGCTACATTGGACAGGTGGGACTGGAGGCTAGTGTCTGATGTACAAGAGATGGAAACGGCAGTGGTTGTAGGTGATGTCGGGGCAGAAGAAGATGAAGCGCTTCCTGCGGGCTGCGGGCGGGGAGATCTGGGAGGATCACACCCTCGCCGAGTGGGACCCTAGTATGCCTTCCTCTCCAAATCCTCAGCACATCAATTCACCCTCAATACCCCTCTTCCAGACGACTACCGCCTCTTCGTGGGCAACCTGGGGAACGAGGTGAGCGATGAGCACCTGGCAAAGGCTTTTCGGTTTCTACTCCCTCATAATCTATGGCAATGGGATGAAGGGGAGATGGTGTTTAGGAAGTACGGCTCCTTCCAGCGCTGCAAGATAGTGCGGGAGAAGCGGAACAACAAATCCAAGGGCTTCGGCTTCGTCTCCTTCAAGGACGCCACCGACTTCACCAAGGCCATGCGGGAGATGGACGGTGGGGATTTGAGCTAATGAGAGGGGTGCTGGGAGAAGAGTGGGAGAAGGCTGCAGGCAAATACCTGGGGAACCGGCCAGTGCGTTTGCGTCGCTCCACCTGGAAAGAGCGCGGCTTGGATGTTGTCAAGAAGAAGATCAAGTACCAGGAGAAGATAGGTCTTCGATAAATGTCCAGGCCCCCACATTGCCATTATTCCATACTGCTCTAGTTGCTGAAGCCTCAGTGTTTTGTTATCATAATCATATGACACTTTTTACCGTACTAATAAATTGTGTATCAAGCTCTGCTATCTTGAAATGCAGACACGAAAATAGCCATATTTTATTTATTTTTAAAAATCACGATCCGATGGAAAAGAAAAGTTAAAAGTGTAGCAATAGCGCGTTGCAATGCCACTGCGGGTGCCGGAGGGATCTGAGCCGAAATGGTGGGACATAGCGACGTTCAGCAAGGAGGACAATCCGGGCGGCATGGCGGAGGAGTCTTCCTTCGCCACGCTCTTCCCCAAGTACCGCGAGAAGTACCTCAAAGAGGCCTGGCCCCTCGTCCAGAAAACACTCGGCGACCAGGTGCCCTTCCTGCATTCCCTTCTAGCCATGACAATCCGGGCGGCATGGCAGAGGAGTCTTCCTTCGCCACGCTCTTCCCCAAGTACCGCGAGAAGTACCTCAAAGAGGCCTGGCCCCTCGTCCAGAAAACACTCGGCGACCAGGTGCCCTTCCTGCATTCCCTTCTAGCCATGACAATCCGGGCGGCATGGCAGAGGAGTCTTCCTTCGCCACGCTCTTCCCCAAGTACCGCGAGAAGTACCTCAAAGAGGCCTGGCCCCTCGTCCAGAAAACACTCGGCGACCAGGTGCCCTTCCTGCATTCCCTTCTAGCCATGACAATCCGGGCGGCATGGCAGAGGAGTCTTCCTTCGCCACGCTCTTCCCCAAGTACCGCGAGAAGTACCTCAAAGAGGCCTGGCCCCTCGTCCAGAAAACACTCGGCGACCAGGTGCCCTTCCTGCATTCCCTTCTAGCCATGACAATCCGGGCGGCATGGCAGAGGAGTCTTCCTTCGCCACGCTCTTCCCCAAGTACCGCGAGAAGTACCTCAAAGAGGCCTGGCCCCTCGTCCAGAAAACACTCGGCGACCAGGTGCCCTTCCTGCATTCCCTTCTAGCCATGACAATCCGGGCGGCATGGCAGAGGAGTCTTCCTTCGCCACGCTCTTCCCCAAGTACCGCGAGAAGTACCTCAAAGAGGCCTGGCCCCTCGTCCAGAAAACACTCGGCGACCAGGTGCCCTTCCTGCATTCCCTTCTAGCCATGACAATCCGGGCGGCATGGCAGAGGAGTCTTCCTTCGCCACGCTCTTCCCCAAGTACCGCGAGAAGTACCTCAAAGAGGCCTGGCCCCTCGTCCAGAAAACACTCGGCGACCAGGTGCCCTTCCTGCAATCATTTCCGGCCTTGAGACAATCAGGGATAAGCCTCAGGGCATCAAAGCGGAGCTGGACCTCGTGGAAGGCTCGATGACAGTGAGAACCACGCGCAAGGCCTGGGATCCTTACGTCATCATCAAAGCGCGCGACCTCATCAAACTCCTGGCCCGCAGCGTCAATTATGAGCAGGCAAATCTTTTTCGAACAGACGGGGCTTACTCCACAAATTAAATAAGCTGAACACTTGATAGGCGGTGAAGATCCTGGAAGACGATGTGGCGTGTGAGATAATCAAGATCCGCGGTCTGGTGAGCAACAAGGAGCGCTTCGTGAAGAGACGGCAGCGTCTGATCGGGCCCAATGGGGCCACTCTGAAGGCCATCGAACTGCTCACCAACTGCTACATCCTCGTCCAGGGCACCACCGTCTCTGCCATCGGCCCCTATGACGGACTCAAAAATGTTTACGCTTTCATTCCTTCCCCAAACTCCAAGCAACCACCTGGTTCCAGGTCCGGAAAATAGTGGAGGACTGCATGAAAAACATCCACCCTGTTTACAACATCAAAGTCCGCCATTATGCTTCCCTTTAGCACACTGTCTCAAATGAATGGGCCGATGGCAGACACTGATGATAAAACGGGAGCTGGCCAAGGACGAGCGCCTTCGGAACGAGAACTGGGAGCGCTTCCTGCCCAAGTTCAAGAAGAAGGTGGCGCCAGTGTGGCTGTGTCAGTGTTGCAGTGGCCTAGCAGTGGAGTTGCAGGTGCAAACGTCCGCCGTCACCAACGCCGCCAAGAAGCGGAAGGCGAAGAAGTGGAAGCAGAAGGGAGAGCGCGCACTCTACCCACCCGCCCCTACGCCCAGCAAGGCCAGCCTCAGTTTTTCCAGAACACTGGAGGGAAAGTTGGCTTGCTCCAGGTGGACAAGGAATTGGAGTCCGGTGAGTTCTTCCTGAAAGAGTCGGACAGGAAAGCTCGCAAGATGGCCGAGAAGCGACAGAACCAGACCCAGTCTGCTCTCAAGCAGCAAGTCTGCCAAGACTTTCTCTCAATTTATTTGCTGCTAGCTAAATTGGCTTGAAGGCGAAAAGAGAGGCGGCCTTTGTGCCGCCCGAGGAAAGCGTTGAGACCACGGCCAAAAGGAAAGAAGCGAAGAAGAGGGAGCGGGAAGCTTCGGCAAAGGTTGGCATGGCATCAGTTAGACTATCTCTTGGCTTTGCTGAGGCATGGGTTTGGCAGACTGAAGTCGGAGCATTGAAGCGGAAGGCAGCGAAGTTGGAGAAGGCAGGCAAAAGGCAGCCAGCCCAGCTCACTCTGCCCTCCTTGGAAGCTGGGAAGAAGAAAAAGAAGAAACCCGCTGCCTAGCCGCCATCCATTTCTATTTACATTCATAAGACTGAAAAAGCAGAGTATGTATGCATGAGCGGAGAAGGGTGAACCGGTATGCAGCAGAATCTGGCACTCCAGCAACAATGGGGTATGAGGATGATGCAGAAAGATTAGAGATCATAGAGAGTGGCATGATGCATAAGGCATAGGAGGGACTGTGTACAACTGGGAAGGGGGTGTATGGGATTATCGATTGATGGAGTTGGGGCCGCGGCCGTTGGCCTGAGAGACTCGGCGAGGTCCTGCGGCGGTGCGGGCCCGCTTGGCCGTCACTGGACGCCGTGAGCGCACCTGCTTCTCGAACGTCGCCTATATCAATTCCCCCTTTCCATTTTCTTCGCCCATATCAGAGCAGGTGTTTGGACAGGCAGCGTTGGTGGAAAGGGAAGAAATGAAGGGACCTTGAATGCAAGGCGGACGAGGTGGCGAGAGTAGAGGATCCAGAGCGTGGATGCGAAAGAGTGCATCAGGACGCTCACCCAGCCCAGCCACATGCCCCTGAGTAAAGTTCGCAGTGCTTAGTAACAACTACACAGCTACTGCTATGAAAGAAGCCCAACCAAGCCATGGTAACCTGACGATATTGCCAGCCCAAGGCCTCGGGTGGGTAGTAGGTGAGGTCCCGGCTCTTGTTCATCACTATCATCTTGTAGTGGTTGCTGAACAGACTGAAGGTGAGAAAGAGGCCTGCAAGGGGATTTGGAGGCTGCTGGAGTTGGGTTGGGAGAATGAGGAGGAACCGATGAGGAAAGATGTGACGCCACTCATGCGTAGCATGGTGACGTAGTGGAACCAGAGGGCGATGAGGATCTCAATGTACGTGGCCAAGGTCAGGATCATCGCCACGATCACTGTCGACTTCGTCATATTCACCACTTCTGCAAATATTCTTAAAATGTATTCAACTTCCCACCACATTTTCCACTACTCCCAACCGACTAGTGTTGAGCCACTGTGCCCGATTTCCGCATGGTACTTCTGCAAGGCAATTGATTATGTAAATGGATTTATTGGAATGCTAAAATCATCAAAGGGAATACAAAAAGAAGTGATAGTGAGGTATGAAATGGAGCTGACCGCATCGTAAGGGCATCTGCTTCGGCAGCAGTAATGCGTGTGCTGCTTCTCCACTGCGCTGCTGCGGCATCGGGTGGTCGTGTTGCCGCAGTTCT
>JASANA010003660.1:0-13648 GCA_030248095.1 Ptycholaimellus sp. GST1_10 | reverse complement strand
GAAGCTGGAGCCTTTGCTGCACCTCTGCAATCTATGCATTGGTTGCATGGCGAACAGCACAGAGAAGCTGGAGCCTTTGCTGCACCTCTGCACTCTATGCATTGGTTGCATGGCGAACAGCACAGAGAAGCTGGAGCCTTTGCTGCACCTCTGCAATCTACGCATTGGTTGCATGGCGAACAGCACAGAGAAGCTGGAGCCTTTGCTGCACCTCTGCAATCTATGCATTGGTTGCATGGCGAACAGCACAGAGTAAGCTGGAGCCTTTGCTGCACCTCTGCAATCTATGCATTGGTTGCATGGCGAACAGCACAGAGAAGCTGAAGCCTTTGCTGCACCTCTGCAATCTATGCATTGGTTGCATGGCAAAATCCCACAATGCAAACTGGAGCATAGACATCCCATAACTAGCCCATATCAAGCCAAGTTATGCCATAACAGGCCCAGTTATGGCATAACTATGGCATATCTTGGCCTCTCAAAAATTATACATACATTCACATTAGAATCGGCCAATTATACAATACTATACATTATATGGATTGTATAAGATTCTGTAATGTACACATTATGGCATAAAAAAACGGCAACACTGGACCCATCGCAAATGGCAGCGCTGAAGAACATGCTGAAGAACGACAACACGCAACCCAATGCTGGTCGTCATCGCTTTGGTGGAGCCTGACTGCACTCTTTTTGCTCCTTGGAGGACTTCTCAAAATTTTCCTTTCAAAGCTCTCTGATCACAGATCATTCATTCTCTAAAATTAAGCAAAACACGAAACAAAGAACGATTCGTGCCGAATGAACGCAAACAAGAGCAATGATATTGAGGATATCAATGTTAGGATCGCAGCATTCTAAAAGAATTCGTCCAGAGACAAGAATTTGCTTGCCGTTAGAGGTCGCTTTGAGCTGTGGGCAGTGTTGGTTTGAGTGAGTAGGAGGCGCGGAATCAATGGGCTGCGAAAATTGTGAAGGTACTGAGGGTGTGGGTATTTCGTTTTGGCTATGAAAGGAAAGAAAACAACTGGCTCGTCGGTTATTACCCAACGTGTTCAGGTACACCCAGTCTCGCCCTCTCTGAGCGGCTGAGAGCACTGAATACATTTTGGATAACGCTTAGTGTATTGTGCACTGAGCGTAATGTGCTTCTATTCAATCGCCAGACTGCTTCTAAGTCTCGATTTGTCTGTGCATTTATTAGAAATATTTTGATTTCTTGTTTTTTTTCGCAGGGTGTTTGGGCAGGTAAAATCTTGAGGGGGGAAACTTTGTAGGGGGGGGGGAAACTTTCATGGGGGGTCCCCCCCCCCTTGGTTGGCCGGTACCCCTCCATGGGGGGGAACTTTGATTAGGGGGGGGGGGGAACTAGGCGTCAGCCATATTTAAAATGCGAGAATTACCATCCTTCTAGTATGTTCCCTGACTTTTCCCAAATAAGCACTTTTTTGAGGGCACTTTTTTTAATTCTACCACTTGAGGCCGAGACATTGGAAACTTCATCAAATTCACTTCACGGAGCAATCATTAAACTGAATCATCAGACTGAAAAGTTGGCCTTAAGACATTCCATTCACTTGCTAAATGTTTCCACAACTATGGCGTCCAGAATTGACCCCTTATTAGCCAACAAACGAGAGCTTGCATCTAAGCATCTGCTGCCCATTCTGGCCCTTTTATGCATCCGCAATGTCTCTTGCACTGGCCCCGCCAAGACAATCAGGAACCCTGCCAGCCCCGCCTAGCAGGAGTCCATCGGTTGATCGGCTGTTGGACATAACTAGATATCTTTTCTTTTTCCCAGCCAAGCCTCTTGCATTGCTCAAGAGATCCTGTTGCCAAATGCCTGCAGTTTATTCCTATACTTTGTCCCGCAGAGCCTAGAATATGGTCAGGGTAAATTCCTCGCCACGCAGGCATCGTCTTCATGAAACACCCGTCATGAGCAGTGAGTGAAACTCGAGGGGAGCTGTGGCGGGGGAAGCAAAAGGGTCGTTTGGATTGGTCCTAAAGGGCTGTGGAGGCTCAGCCTGGGCGATAGCCGGTTCTTCCCACTGATAGGTTGCGCTTGTTCAAAGGCAGTCGCCCTCCAGCTCCCAGCCACATCATCACCTAAGTCCAGCACAACACAATCAGCCCTTTGTCATCATTCAATGCTATTCTAGAGAGATTAAGCGACATGGTTGCATTGAATGTTAGGCTTAGTAGTTGGCTACTTGTCCTAAAAATTGTGACTTTTGCCCTCCATAAAAGCAGCTTGAGCAATGGAAAATGTGGCTGAAAGGTAGCATGGAGAACCTGATAAGCAGGAAACAAACGCTGCACTGAGGCTTCATTCGGAGCGGCGGGAGCGATTTCGGCAAAGCAGCAGCAGCTGACTAGCAGAAGCAAGATCAGCATTCCGATTCTTGCTCTGCCCATCCGCTCGCTTCCCTCTCACCTGGACAAAATGAGGCTGGATCGGCTCTACGCAAATAAGCCTACAGTCTAATTTGCCAACATGACTTAGTCATGATTAAGTTGCAAGGTGGGTTCTTATGCAAGTATAATCCTATATGGTAGTCTGGCTTTAAAACATGAATTGATACAATGGCGTTAAGTACAATGAGTGTTGCTGACAGATAATAAACTAAAAATACAGTGACAATGACAAATCGTCCGCCAGTCATCCTCACTGAAGCAAAACGAAATTGCATTTATCTTTTGTGCAAATCAATTCGCAGCAAAATTTCCCAAACTTTTTTAGGCAAATGTTTAGGCAAATTTTGTGAATTGAATTCACGCCCTCGGAAGCTAGCTGAGAAGTGGGCTGAGCAGGCTGTAAAATGAAGTCTCAGAGCGCGGCTGAGGCTTTTGGAACCAATGCACCTGCTCAATAAGACGCCTTCTTCGTGCTTCTATTCTTTCTTCCCATCCAAGAAGGCCCAATATGCAACGATGAAAAGCAGTGTACGCACAAAAAAAGATATGCCGGAACAATAGGCGCGCAGGAGATTGTTTGAAGTCCATGCGGGTGTTTAATGCTAAGCAGAATATAGCTGGTACCATCGGCAAGCCAAATGTGGGTCTCTTTTCTCCAAATTTTGTAATTGCCTCGAGCAAAAAGTCAAGGAAATTTATCTACTACTTGTGGAATCTGCTGCTTGGACAGTTGCATTTTGTTTTTGGCGCGCAGTTCAGTGTCTCTTTCCATGCGCGCCCAAAAACAAAATGCAGATGACGCAGCAGATTCCACAAGTAGTAGATAAATTTCCTTGACTTTTTGCTCGAGGCAATTACAAAATTTGGAGAAAAGAGGCCCACATTTGGCTTGCCGATGGTACCAGTTATTTCTTCCACTTTTAATATAGTGTAAAATGTATAAATACAAATTTATATTATTTTATAACATATGAAAAAAAATAAAAAAAAATAAACTCATTAAAAAATAGTACAAACATAAAAGAATCGAAAATATGTTAAGATATTATTGGATAAAAAAATAAGTAATAAATAAAAAACAAAATTATTTAAAAAATATAACAAAGAGAAAAGATTCGAAAATCAAAAATACAATAAAAATTTATTGGCAAACTAACATATTTTTATGAAATTTTCATGAATTTTACTTAGGGCAATCGATTTTGGGAAAAAAGAGATCTAATTTTGACCTGCCGATGGTACCAGTTGTTTTCTCAACTTAAAATTTCCAAAATAAAATAATTGCCTAAGAAGGATTGGAACCTCCCAGATTCAACCAGCTGTTCAATCACTTAGACCACTACACCACTGGTGCATATGGATCATTGTTTAACTGAAGACTTATGAATAAAAATCAATACATGAGGCCCAAGGACCCGGGGAGGGGGGTGAGTGGGGGATGAATTGAATACCTACTATCGTCCATTGAATAGATGCGGAGAAGAAGAAGAAGAAGAAGGAGAAGGAGAAGGAGAAGGAGGAGGAGGAGTTCGGACAAATGGTTTTGAGGGATTTTCTCACGAATTTTGCCAATTTTTGATGATTTCTCGCGAGTTTTGGTCAATTCAATGATGCTCTTTCCAATGCAAAAAGATTCAGAACGATTGGACGTTTCTATGAAGCGTAAAATCCTTATCAATTTTAAGATCTAGCAATAACCCCGAAAACGTACACCTGGGTCGAAAAGAGGGGCTTTGCGCTGACACTCCGCTTAAGCTCCGTTCGCGCCAGCCCAATACTGCACAAAAGAAACGAATGGAATTGCTGGGAATTGTGGAAATTTGAATCATTTTGAATTTTTGAAAAGCTCATTACAAAAACACAAACCTGCTCACAAAATATTTTAGTTAATAATTTACTGCTTTAGGCTGAGATAAGAAAAAAAATCACTTTTTCAATCTGGCAATACACCTGAAAATATAACAAAACATTTGGGTCGGTAAGAGGGGCTAGGCGCTGACTATGTTTGCTTCTTCGCGCCAGACCAACGTTCTCTTTTTGACATTTTTCATAATTTGAATCATTCTAGGATTAAGAATGCTTCTAGGTGTCCGCAAAGCTATGGAGAATGATTCCTCAGAAATGATTGGTAGGCCTTTCACTCCCTTGCACCGCAACTGAAACTCGCTGGAAAAATGCTCGTCTCCAACATCCTCTAATGCAAAAGCGTAAGTAGGAAAAATGTTTATTCCCGTTTGTTGTATGCACGATTTTAATGTTCTTTTTTTCCAAAAGTTGCAGCTTCTTGCACAAAAATGGCCCAAAATAGCCAGCGTATGACAGTAAAAGCTTACACTCTTTAAGGCAGCCCTGTAAGCTGAACAGAAGAAGAGGTCGTAAGACCAGTTTCACGAGAGGGTTGAGAATCATGGCCCAAAAATTTTTTTACGACTATAAACTGAGTATAAGGTCATTTTCCCCAGACATTTTTATATAAGATTCCAAAAGATCTCAGCTCAAAGCTGTAAACTGACGCCGTAATGCTTGAATGAACAAACCTTACTTTTTATAAATTGTGAAATAGTGATTTAGTGGAAAGAAATTTTATTTTATGCATTTTCTCCACCACATTTAAAGAAAAGCATACAAGTAGGCACAGATTCTGAAAGCTTATGATTAGAAGAGCATTTTGGTTGTAATAGATTTGTAATTTGAGGCTTTGCATTTGAACAACAGCCGTAAGTTTGGAAACTAACCAATTTCTGAGACTTTCGTTTTTCTACTAAAATCAAGAATAGCTCGTCAGGACTTCATTTCCCTGCGCATGCAACACACATTTTCGGATTTGTCATAAAATTTTGACCCTAAAACATAAATAATATGCCCTGAGCAAATTGAGCCCAAAGAAATATGATGACTTTTTTCTCATACACTCCTTATTTTGCCTATGTTATAACATAGGGCACTAAAAATCGGTTGTAAAATTGCCACTAAAAAACTTTCCATTTCTTACACACTGACTCGTGCCCAAAATCCTTTTCAGATAGATTGTTTCAAACATTTTTCCAGCTATGGGTGCCAAAACATTCGGTTTATGTACTATATTACCACCAATAATGGTCAAAGTTTGATGACAGGTCCAAATTTCGCCTATGTTATAACATAGGCCAAAAATGACCAAAACAATTTTGCTCTTAAATTTTCAATTAAACTGCTTAAATTTAATCTCCTGATCACTCCGCACCTGGAAATGCAATTTTTATTATTGATATACTAACATAATGCAAAATTATGGCATTTGCAATTTGTGAAATTTTTACCACATTTTTCTAATTTTATGAGGCATGGTGGGGGAAGTTCTCACACCCCCCGGGGGGGAGCCGGGGGGGTCCCCCCGGGGGGGAGCCAGTTCGCACCCCCCGGGGGGGAGTGAGTTCGCACCCCCCGGGGGAGAGTGGGTTCGCACCCCCGGGGGGGAGCGAGTTCGCTCCCTCCCGGGGGGTGTGGTTTTTTCTTGCCCCTTTAGGGCCCTATAGCCACAAAAATGGCACTTGACAGCCCCAAGAGCCAGAATGCTTCCCTTGTCCCCTCAAACCACTGTGCGCACTGTGAATCTCTAAATCATTTGGTTGTAGTAGCAAAATGCGCATGTTTGCAAAACTGCGCAAATGCAAAAAAAATGCCCTCATTTGTCCTTTTTCATGCTTCACCTTTTGTCATACTATCAATTCTATCATATCGTTTATCTAATCAGCACACAAAGAATAGTAGGTAAAATATGCTGCTCATTCATTCAAAGTTATAATGGGAAAAGTAAGTTGCTATTTTTATTTTCCTCATGGAAGGTCAGCAGAGTTCCTCATGGTGAAGCCTGGCCACTGGGCTGCGCTCGTCTGCGATGGGAAGAATGTTCGGATATTCGACTCCTTAGGATCACCAAGCTGGTCTAAGTTAAACCAACCTTTTGCAGGTAGGAATCCAAAATTTCAATCAAGAATAATTCAGGACTTATGCTGGCAACTGGATGAGAAGAATTGCTTCGATGTATCGTCATCTCCACGACGACGAACATGCCCTGCAAATCCAGGTTTGGTTTTTTGTAACAGTGTTTTCCAAACGTGACAGCATATTCCTAAGATTTCAGGTGATATGCCCAAAGAAACAGAAGGACGGAGTATCCTGTGGACCGCTGGCAGCAGCATTCCTCACAGACTTTGTCTTGGGACACAACGTCCAGCACAGAAGCTATCCATCACCAGCCAAAATTGTCTCCAGCGTCCTCAGGATGCTGCTGACTGGAGAAATCTGGAGCGTGAGCCAGCCCAGGAAAAGCCGTGAAGATGAGGGCTGATAAGCTCTACTGGCAGTTGGAAGACGGGAGCTTCGCTCTGCCAAGCAAGGGCAAGGATGGCCCGATCGATCTTGGAGACTTTGCGGTCATCTTCCTCAGCGCCCATGGCCTCACCTGCTCTTGTTCTGCTGCCAAGGCACACCAGGAGTTCCTGGCAGATCTTCCAAAGATCCCCTCCAGCCGAGTAGCACTATCTTGACTGCAATGGCAAAATAAAAATGAATAAATTTCAAAGGGACAAGAGAATGCTGCAAAACTGGAGTGCGACCACCTTCGGGCCACTAGCAAGCTGGACTTGCAAGTCCAGAGGGAATCTGGCGAAACCATGCAGCTCCTCCAGCCTCTCCTCCCTCTGAAAGTGTGGGCGGTGAAAGTTGGGGTAGGGGACTACGGGTTCGTGAAGAAACGACCAAGCTCTGGCCTTCTCTGCACCACCTGCCGGCAGAAGATGTGCTTCCACGTGCGCCTCTTCCTTCGACTGGACGAAGACCTGGACTCCAGCCATCCACGGCGCACGGATCGCTGGACAAAGCCAGTGTCCTGGAAGCAGCGCATCTTCCCACTCCAGCCTTGCCGGTTATTTCTGGCAGAAGCTTCATTGAGCTGGTGGTAGACTGTAGTCAAGCTGCAGGTTCACAGAGTTGGAGCCGCCCAGAAGCCTGGAGCCAGAAATGCCAGAAGATGGTGCCACCTGCAACTGCGGCTTCCCTTGGTCCAAGGACCAACCAGCAGAGCAGGGGTGGCTGGTGAAGAAGAAACGCGGTCCTCTTCTCATCCTCGCTACAGGCCGTCTCATCTCCTTCCCTTTGCTCTTCTACCGGCGGTCTTCTGGCGCTTGTGACTGCCGGTATGACTTTTGTTTATTGAAGTACCTTCTTTATGTCCATCGTGAGCCTCAGTTTACTGCAGTCTGATGTATGATGGAGCAACAGACGGCATCATACACGTGAAGCCTGGTGTTCTCGTGGCCAATGACCTCCTCCTCAGTGTGCTTGGCCACTTTGCCTCCTCCGCACAGCCAACAGCTGCTTTCTACAGGTTCTAGCTGCATTCATTGAATTTCCGCCTAGCCCTATGCAAAAAATCGCTCAGCTACTGCAAAGGAGAGAACTTTGTTGCTGCCATCCGCTTCTATATAGCTCTGATGAATGCCAGCAAGGATGACCAATCCTGATCTATTTTCATATTTTGCTGCTGATTGGCTTTAATATTCTTTTTGACTACTGTTGACAAAAGCAAACATTAAACAATCAAACAAACAATATCCAGGAAGTGTCCAGCACCATCCAAGCAGTTCCTTGGAGACATGGTGGCTAGAGGGGTTGACAGGGACAAGAAAAAACCACACCCCCCGGGAGGGAGCGAACTCGCTCCCCCCCAGGGGGTGCGAACTCACTCCCCCCCGGGGGGTGCGAACTGGCTCCCCCCCGGGGGGACCCCCCCGGCTCCCCCCCGGGGGGTGTGAGAACTTCCCCCACCATTCCTGAATTTTATGCAGCAATTTTTTTCTTTTTTCCATTCTCAAAAATTGCATTTCCAGGTGCGGAGTGATCAGGAGATTAAATTTAAGCAGTTTAATTGAAAATTTAAGAGCAAAATTTTTTTGGTCATTTTTGGCCTATGTTATAACATAGGCGAAATTTGGACCTGTCATCAAACTTTGACCATTATTGGTGGTAATATAGTACATAAACCGAATGTTTTGGCACCCATAGCTGGAAAAATGTTTGAAACAATCTATCTGAAAAGGATTTTGGGCACGAGTCAGTGTGTAAGAAATGGAAAGTTTTTTAGTGGCAATTTTACAACCGATTTTTAGTGCCCTATGTTATAACATAGGCAAAATAAGGAGTGTATGAGAAAAAAGTCATCATATTTCTTTGGGCTCAATTTGCTCAGGGCATATTATTTATGTTTTAGGGTCAAAATTTTATGACAAATCCGAAAATGTGTGTTGCATGCGCAGGGAAATGAAGTCCTGACGAGCTATTCTTGATTTTTTGCAAAAAACTCCAATATCAAAAAAACATACTTTATGATTGTCAAGCTTGTTTTCATACAAAAACTCTTAATATTGTCCAAACAAATGACACCTTGCTCTTCTTTAGCTTATAAGCTTCAATTTGATATGCAGTAGTCGGTAGTTGCAAGAAAATATGTCAAGAAAAAAAGATTTTTTGGGCAGCATCCCCAATACTAATAAAATTGCTTTTCTTGCTGACCTCTTTACATTCGTAACCATAGCAGCTTAACCAAACCGATTTGGGTGCCCTCATTTTGGCTCATAGGACAAAATTGATTGCTTTTTCAGGAAATACAATAAAATTGGGGGGTCAAAAAAATTTTTGGGCCACCTTCCTTTAGCCATTCGCCTCTTTCTCGCGAAATGCCTCGTAAAGTCTGATGGACAAACGTCATCTTGCAGGTTTCGTTTTTCCGATGAGCTCTTCTTAGGAAAAATGATAGCTGGCCTGTGGAAATGGGGACTCAGCCATTGGATGGTGGTTCTGGACTGCCGAAACTTTTCTTGTGTGGTCGCAGAAATCGCTGATGGTCTCCTCGATGCCGACGTCTGGTCACGTATGTTTTAGTCCATTTTGTTGCAATTTCAGCCAAATAAACCCTGGCCCAAAATATCGTTTTATTGCTGAGAAATGGTCATTTTTCAAACATGATTGGAATCAAAGGTTATGATAGGAAACAATATGACAAGAGTCTTGGACAGGTGATGATGTTCTGTTTGCATTATTTGTTCAGCTGAAATATCGGGCATCTCTGCGACCGAACAAGGTATTCTCGGCGGTTGCCAAGATGCGCGGCCTCACCCCAAGACACCACCTAGATGAAAATGCCAAAATTCATCAGATTTAAATGAAAAACTATGAATTATGCATGTTCCAATTTTTGAAACATCAAGATTTTGGGTTTTTGACTATAAATCGAGAATTACTAAAAATTTCCAAAATTCCTTTTGCCAGCTTCAAGATATTATTTTCACGGATGTACATACCAAAAATCAGCTAGTTTCATCGAAAAACCATGGACTTATGCATGTTCAAATTTTTGAAACATCAATATTTTGGGTTTTTGACTATAAATCAATAAATAAAAAATATTTCGAAATTTCCTTTTGCCAGCTTCAAGATATTACTTTGACGGATGTACCTGCCAAAAATCAGCTGATTTCA
The DNA here is from genome assembly GCA_030248095.1 of Ptycholaimellus sp. GST1_10. Classification (NCBI taxonomy): domain Eukaryota; kingdom Metazoa; phylum Nematoda; class Chromadorea; order Chromadorida; family Chromadoridae; genus Ptycholaimellus; species Ptycholaimellus sp. GST1_10. The sequence goes on along the minus strand of JASANA010003660.1, from coordinate 3,706 downwards.
TTGAAAACCCAGCGATTTATGATTTTTGGTACTTTGAAACATCAAAATTTTGGGTTTTGGGCGAAAAACGCAAAATTACGTCAAGCGCAAAAAATGGCCTGGAGATACCACCTAGGCGGACCTTCATGCAAAAAATTAGCCAATTTCGTTGAAAAACCGCGGAGTACGGGCCCCGGAACCACACATATATATATATATATATATATATATGCGGACAGACGGACGCAAAAATGGGGTAACTGCTTAAGCTGGCCTTGGCCGCCCGCCGCTTCGGGCAGGGCGCCAGAGCTCCTCCGGCCTCCGGGCACGGGTGCTACGGCCCCTACGCTTCGCCTAGCATGCTTCGCATGCTAGGCTGCGCTCCGGGGCCTCCGCACCCATGCCCTCCGGCCTACGGAGCTCTGACTGCCCTGCCCTCCGCGGCAGGCGGCCTTCGGCCGCGCAAAAAAGCTTACCCAGCAATTCAGCTGAACCATTTTGCGATGCCTCTCAATGACAACCTGCCCACTGCAATTGTGTTTTTCGTTTCCAATGCCTATACCTGCGTGAAAACAAATGCTGCTTGAAAAAAGGGCCGCCAAAATGCAGCAGCAAATGTCCGGTTCAGATGAAGCCATAGTTTTGAAAACATGTACTTGTTCACCATATTCTATAGCCCAGAAAGTTTGTGCATTTAGATAGTATTTTGGGCTTCAAAAGAGTTGGGTGCAGCCGCTCTGCTACTTCATCGCCAGTCTCATGTTTGGATCCTATTTACCCCAGACGCCCAAAACGGCACTCGTAAACAAAACAACGAAACATGAAATGTATCAAGCGGGGGCATAGTAGCTCGGCCTTCGCACACCCACCCTTCGCCTCGCCGCCAGGGCCTCCAGAGCCAGGCTGAGCAAGGCAGCCCCCATGAACACCAGTCCTAGCAGGCCCAGCGGCGGTCCCAGATGCCCCATGCCCAGTCTCTGCTCCGCCCTGGCGCAGGCCAGTCGCCTCCTTGGCGCATAGCGACGTCTGCAAGGGGTCCAGGACATTTTATGCTATAGGTACATTTTGGCTGGGGTACCAAATCTGGCTTAGGTATACTGGCTTACTATTACCCACAAACCCTGCGCTAACTCGTCCCCTAGTTGATACGGCTTTGACACAGTATAGGACGAGTAAGCGCAGGGTGTGTGAGTAATGGTAAGTCAGTATACCTAAGCCAGATTTGGTACCCCAGCCAAAATGTACCTATAGTATAAAATACACGGGGTCTATACCCTAACATGACCAATAAGGGGTGTGAGCAAGTGTAAGCGGCTACTGAACGTAGTCGAAGTAGGCATGGGCCTGGCCGATGGCCTGGTTGAGGCGGCCGGCGAGGGCGGCGTCGGCGGCGTTGAGGACGAAGGCCATGCGAACGCTGCCCAAGCTGTCGTCCAGGCTGGCCAGCAGCTGGCAGTCGGCGGCCAGCTCTTCCGCCACTGTGCTCTCGATGGCCGAGAAGCCCAGGCTGCCTGGAGGAGGCATTGCGTTTTTCACTAGGGGCATTCTGCGTCCCTATGCCTGAATTTAGGGACGGAGAATGCCACTAGTGAAAAAGGCCTGCTTTCAAATTCTAGAGAGGAGACAGAAAGAAATACAGGCACCGTTTTTCTTCCTGTCTCCTCTCTGGCATTTGAAAGTAAGAACTGGCAAGTGTTTGCAAGTAAATGCGGCAGCAACAGCAGGAGAACAGTGGGTGTGATTTATCCACACCCTTTATTCAGTCAACTATAACTCATGATCAACTAAATATGTGCCAAATTTAGTAGCTATTGAGTTACAGTTGATTGAAAAAAGCTATGAATAAACCCCCAGGGAAGCTGGGCAACCAGGTGGAGCGGCCCTGAGCAAAGCCAGAGCAGCGCTGATGTTGGGCACAGCGATGTGGGGCTGGTGAAGCGTGGCCTTACGCATGGCGGCCAAGGCAGTGCCCTCGCCGTTAAGCAGCTGGGTCTCCAGCGACAGACCCGCTTCCAGCATGTACCTCGCCTTGCCCTTCTCCACCAGCTCTTCAAGCCGAAAGCCTTGATGGAAGAAGAAAGATCTCTGGGATGACTTTAAAACCCGACAACTCGAGGACACTGGTGAAGGGCAGGCTGGGTCGATGACTGAGCAGGGAGGAGAGCAGGCCGACTTCGTAGAGGCGGAGGAAAAAGACTGCGAACAGGCCGGCCAAGGCCAGCAGCCAGCGAATGCTTAGGGCACCCTGTTGCACTGCTTGAAATTGCGATTAGATTCTGACAATAATTTTTTCCATCCTTTCAGTGTGAAATTCGTTGTTTAACAAATTATTTCAATATTTTTTTCAGCAGGAATAGTCCCGAAAGAGGGACCTGGGACCAGTGCTCGGGCGGGATGGAGTACTGCTCCGTGAGTGTCATGGCCATCTGCCAGAATGCCTCCGACTGTAATTGCAGTTGGAGGAGGAAATGAATTGAGTGAAATAGAAATAGTGGACCAGAAGCTGAGGCAGTGATCGCTGACGCTCCACCAGACTCCGAGCGGCCAGGCCTAGGAGGAGTGTAAAGAGGGCCGCAAAGGCAGCCACGAGGAGCCAGAGACAGGGCGCAAAGACACGCCACAAGGCCAGCAGGCCGTACAGCGGATCCGCGCTCACTCGCTGCACCAGCACACGCCTCCTGCAAAAAGGTTCCCCATTGCCTCTGCTTCATCTCAACCTTGACACCATTTTCAGTTTTTTTTAAATTTTACTTTCTTTGTATTTCAATGTTTATTTAATCGGCTAAGATAATGGTCCGTATCTACGATCGTTATAGAGTAGTGTGCAAAGGCAGTGTCAGTGTTGCCGTTTTTTTATGCCATAATGTGTACATTACAGAATCTTATAAAATCCATATAATGTATAGTATTGTATAATTGGCTGATTGTAATGTGAATGTATGTATAATTTTTGAGAGGCCAAAATATGCCTTAATTATGCCATAACTGGGCCTGTTATGGCATAACGGCTTGATATGGGCTAGTCATGGGATATCTATGCTCCAGTTTGCATTGTGGGATTTTGCCATGCAACCAATGCATAGATTGCAGAGGTGCAGCAAAGGCTCCAGCTTACTCTGTGCTGTTCGCCATGCAACCAATGCATAGATTGCAGAGGTGCAGCAAAGGCTCCAGCTTACTCTGTGCTGTTCGCCATGCAACCAATGCATAGATTGCAGAGGTGCAGCAAAGGCTCCAGCTTACTCTGTGCTGTTCGCCATGCAACCAATGCATAGATTGCAGAGGTGCAGCAAAGGCTCCAGCTTCTCTGTGCTGTTCGCCATGCAACCAATGCATAGATTGCAGAGGTGCAGCAAAGGCTCCAGCTTACTCTGTGCTGTTCGCCATGCAACCAATGCATAGATTGCAGAGGTGCAGCAAAGGCTCCAGCTTACTCTGTGCTGTTCGCCATGCAACCAATGCATAGATTGCAGAGGTGCAGCAAAGGCTCCAGCTTACTCTGTGCTGTTCGCCATGCAACCAATGCATAGATTGCAGAGGTGCAGCAAAGGCTCCAGCTTCTCTGTGCTGTTCGCCATGCAACCAATGCATAGATTGCAGAGGTGCAGCAAAGGCTCCAGCTTCTCTGTGCTGTTGGCGTTACGCCGATTTGGTGTTACGCCGATTCGGCGTTACGCCATTTCGGCGTTACGCCGTTTAGGCGTTACGCCATTTCGGCGTTACGGCG